>PYAF01001986.1:1224702-1257901 GCA_007407185.1 Glycine tomentella
ACTACAGAAAAATTATAAAATTAATACTGATATTTTAGAAAATTTTATAGAAAGATGAGTCGAGAAAAAAGGAAACGAAGTAGAAGAATAAAATGTAATAAAATAAAATTACAATTTATAAGAAATAAAAAAATGCAAGTTGAAGAAATATGCATATGATAGCTTTTATATTATCTTATATATTATTATATATTATGACTAATCCATAATTTGGTTAGATAAATAAAATATAATCAATAATTACATTCGTTAAAAATTAAATTCATATAATATTTAAATAATTCAATCTTAACTTTATATATATATATATATATATATATATATGACTACACATTAGAGTGATAGATTATACGTACCTCCAATTTTGAAATAAAGGCCCCTGTGAAGTTTGGTCCAAAAGTGTCATATTGCCTCTCATTTCAACAGTGGTTCATCAAAGACGTCTTTGAAATTGGCCTTCTCACTAAGATCTTGGAATTCATCCACAAGATTTTGAAGCCTTGCAACTAACTCTATTAAAAGGGAAGCAAATGTTGCCAAGGACAGAGAGCTTGCACTTTCATATACTTTGGAATCTTGCTCAAGTAACATGTTATCTCCACAAAATGAGAGACGTGGCCATGACATTTTATTGCACATCAAGCTTTGTGAAGTGTGCAATTTAGGAACCGAGGGCTCTATGTTTATGTTAAGTCTTGAATCAGCTCCTGTTTCACTGAGGGAAGATATCAGTGAGTGTTTGTTCTCATTGTCTTTGACATCAATCAACAAAAAATTGTCATGATTTTCAATTTCTTTAGGTTTTTTGGCATCCTGCCAACTCTCTGAATTGAACAAGAGGAACGACTGTTGATCAATCTTCATCTGCAATTGTTCAGCTGCCTCATGCACTTTCAAGAGTATGTCTACATTGCTTAGCTTTTCCATCTTTTCCACTTTGCTTCCAAGTTGACGCAATACTTCAGCTCCTTCATTACCAACCTGCTGAAGTTCATTACTGAAAACCATTCTCTTTTCTGGAGGTGCCTGTATTTATGAAATTTGATAACCAATAAATTTGAAATTTGATGCTATTCATGAAATTTAAAAGGATTATCTTGAGACTTGAGAGAAATTATACAATACTGAAAATCAGGATTTGGAAAATGTTTTAGGAGAATGGCAATCAAACAGGAAACAAAAATTGTAATGCTAATAATGTAAGTTAACATTGATCAACTGCTCAGCTAAAGTCTACCTTAGACATTTTGGAATAAACCAATCTGGCTTATTAGTTCAAAAATATCAACATCTTTCTCCTAAGAGATTGTTAGATTTCAAGTTTAAAAAACCAATTGACACTAAGTAAAGTTGTCCAACAAAGATGGGTTATAGGTTTTGATAGCATGTTAGATTTCGATTTAAAACAAATTAACACTAAACGAAGCTGTCTAACAGATATAAATTGCACTCCAAGAATTGAGGCAGATGTGAAACTTCCTAACAAAGATATATAAGTTAGAAGTCCTCAATATGTATGCAATTGATCATTGCACAAATCCCTCCTTTCACTTTATGAAAGAACATCTAAGAAAACTACAAATCCGGTAGATGAATCTGGATAAATTTACAATGAGCAGAGCCAATTATAAACAAAAAGTTCAGTCATGGTTAAATAAAGGTAACGTTTAGTACAAATCATAAAAGGAAATGTTCCTTTTACCTGAATTTCCGAAAGTATGCATCCATGCATTGCCATGACCATGAAAGCACAATGCCTCAAAGCTCCACTGAGTTTAACATAGCTTCTCCAAGGATAATTAAATGTCTTGTATGGACCATGAGGTGGCTCCCATGATGCAAAATCTAACTGCAAAGGTAAAGATAAAATCAAAAATTCTAGCCATTACTTTTAACCTTTAGGCTATTAATAAAAGGAGAGATGAAAACTACAAAATATGAATACCAAAGACTCTTCTTGACTTGACGATTGAACTGCTGCTCTATAGCCACGGTAAAGTGGATCATCTGAGGCTTGATAAACAAGAATTTTTGAAGGGACCCTCTCATACGCAACACATTGAAGGTATCCATTTACACAACCTAAACAAAGTTACAAAGAAACAAGTTGAGAGTGACAACACTAAAATTAGCTTATGCATAAGTTAATGTGGGGGTAAATACCAGAGAAATTTTTACCAATAGACCACCACATTAGTGAATTTGACAAAACACTTTAACCCAAAATCTTAAGACTCAAGTTTATAAGTCTTGCTTTCATTTATATGGTGTTCAACCTTCTCATTCCTACACGATGTGAGACTTCAACTCACACTTGTAGTCTAATAATCTCTCTCAAGTGTGAGTGTCTTCCACATAATAACATCCCTCTCAAGTGGAAGTCATTATCATCTATGGGTATTCCATGGTGGCCATTAGAGTCCATATGCTCTAGATACTTGCACCACCGCTCCACCTACAAGACATGCCGCCTAGACCCATTGCTAGGAAGACTTTTGATGTAAGGGATTCCTAGACCTAGGATCCATCATCGTCATCTTTCTCATCCGAGCTTGTTACCAAGTTGAACCATTGGTTCCAATACCCACTGTTAGCAACCGAGGAGGTAAACCCCGGAGAGATTTATACAAATGGATCATGAGCAACTACATTAGTAAACTTGACAACACATTTTAACCAAAAACCTTAAGACTTAAGTTTATGGGTTTTGCCTTCACTTATACGGTGTTCAACCTTTTCATTCCTACACAATGTAAGACTTCACCTTACACTTGTACTCCAACAATCTCTCCCTCAAGTGTGAGTCTCATCCACATGATAGTCTCCCCCTCGAGCAGAAGTCATTTTTATTCACGAGTATTCCATGGTAGTCACTAGAGCTCACATACTCTAGATACTTGTACCATCGCTCCAACCATGGTAAAACGTCGCCTAGACCCACCACCAGGAAGACTTTCGATTTAAGGGATCCCTATATCCATAAATTCACCGCCAAGGAAAGACATATAAATCAGAGCCTTAAGGTTTTTTATTAAAGTGTAGTGTCAGGTTCACTTATTTGATTGCTCATGATCCATTGGTGAAAATTTCCCTGTGTTTGTCTCCCTCAATTGTATAACAACTAATAAAATCATCTTTAGAGAAGTTTAATATGAAACAACTTTTATAAATTAGCTTATGCACAAGTTAATTTTAACTTATGAAAAAATTCATTTTTTTCTTCTTAATTTTATTTTCTTTATTGTTGAAGTGGTTATGCTGAAGTTTATTCCAACAAGCTCTAAATACAGAAATTACACATAAACAACAGCAACAAATATTCTCAGCGAGGATTCACAACATATGAGGGAGTTCAAGCAAACCTTCTAAAGATGTAGCAACTCCTTTGAAATTTTTCACCACCAATTTATGCAGATCCTCCCCAGCCCAGATGGGGTATATGAAAATACTAACCAACAAGCATATGCCAGCACCAACAGCAATGAGAATTAATCTGTATAAGGCTGTGGAGAAAAAATCTCTGGTAGTACTACCAGATACCAATACAATACAAAATGTCAACAAAAACACACGAAAGCCATATTCATATGTCTTCATTGCAGGCAGTAACTTCACAAAGCTTGCACAAAATCCTGCACACCACAAAAGCAGAATCATCAATCCTATTTTTTTTTTCTTTTATGAACAAATATTGTAAATAAACATAAGAGTCTAAGAAATTTATTGTTTCTTACACCAGCTAATGATGATGAGTACTTAATTATTAGTTAATATTTTACATAGATTGGTTCATGAATTAGGAGGTACTTAGGAAGAGTTTTTACAGAGCTTTTATTGGCTTATGAAAAACTTCCTATAAGCTCGTTCATTTTATCATATTAGATTGACAGATAAGTTAAACAAAATACGCTATGTTTTTTAGCTTATTCTGGCTTACTAACATATTACTATTTGGTTAACCAATCTGTACAAATTTTCTAACTAAGAATTAAGCCATATCATTAAAAAGTATAAAAATGGTACGAGAAATTTGGTTTGAAAGAATAATCAGTTTGGTGTAAAAAAATGGTATAAATATGGATTAAAAAAAATCTCCTGTTTCAAAATAATTATGGGGATAACTGCTGGCTACACACTCTTTTACTGATTTTGATACAATTCATATTAAAACAGGACTTGGCCCAAGCCATTTAGTAGAACTCATATGAAATTCATCTAATAAAGAGCCTGGTGAAAAGAGTGCATGTATTGTTAGTATTTGTTATTATAATTATCATAAGTTTCACCATTAAATTAAGAAAAATCAATAAATAATATCAGTTGCAAAGAAATACTAGTTCAGTTGACTATATCTTACTCTATTAACACTCTTATTTCACTTTGTTTGGAATGAGGAAAATGGAAAGATTGATTGTGGAAGGAAAGAAAATTAACGTAACAAATTGCATTGGTTTCACATATAAATGGAAGGAAAGAAGCAAAAGTAAGTGGGACTCAGAATTTTCAATGCTTCCATTTTTTTACATAAAATGTGAGAAAGCTAGGTCTATGTAAGAAAATGACCAATTTATCCATATATATATATATAAATAAATAAATAAAGTGTGTGCGTTTAAAAAAATGAAGAATAGAGTAATTTTTTTATACTTAAAATATGTTATTTATGATGTTTTGGTGCCTAAGGATATACTTGTTAGCAAGTTAATTAACATAGCAGTACCTAAACTTAGTAAGTTTAACAATTTGTAGAACTAATTTGAATAAAGAGAGAACCAAATAAACACAAGTAATTATTATCTTAGTGTTATCTACATATCCCACTAATGTGTACGACCCATAATTTTTCTCAGGACCCACTAATGTGTTCCAAAAAAATGTGTGGAATTATATAAAAAAATGTGAACAAGTGCGAGACAGTGTCTCAGTGAAAAAAAGAAAACAGTACTAAGTTTACTGCAAAGAACACTTAAAACATTAAATATTCCACCTGCAATAAATATACAGAGTACGATAATAAGTTCTTCGAAGTCTCCGGCTAAAATGGCCAACTCAGCAATTCCGAGAGCAAGCCCTCCAGCGGAAAGCGTTCCGAAAGAACGATTCAACCCTTTGCTCAATGTCGCCCCTACACCCAAAAAAAATCGTCAAAAACATCAAATAATAATAATTATAAAAATAATAATAAAGGAAATATTTCTTTTTGTGTCCATAAATTTTACACAATTATACCTCTCCTTATAACAATTATATTGTCGTATTACTAGTTTTTTTTAACTTCTACTTTTTTATTTAAAATATATATAGAGATAATAATAATAATAATAATAATAATAATAATTCCTGTAAAATAATAATTATAATAAATTGATTAAAATGTACTAAGCTGTAATTCAATATTTTTATAAGAGATTACTTCGTATAATAACGTTGTAATATTTTATATTGATAATACAAATGAAAATTAGAATAATAAAATAAAAAATTATGAGAAAAAAAATTATTTTTTTCTTTCTATGTTTTTACCCTAACAAAGTGGAGTGGCTATGTTCGTGTACTACATTTAAATTAAATTAAAAAAAAAAAGACTAATAAAATGGATATTAAATATGAAGCAATGGTTGAAATACATGCAGTTAAAATAGGAACTGCAGGGGGTCACGATCCCTCATTTTTTACACAGCGGGTTCATGAAAATCCGCATGAAGCAGTCTCATCAGTATATACAAAGAGAGTCTAATTCAGTTGAATAACCAGAATGTGAAAGAATCTCTGATATCGTATTTAATTCTTAGGGATAAATAAAAAATAAAAAAGCACCATTTGAAAAAGAAAGTGGAAGAGAGCTTCCAAGTTGAGAATTGTGTGGTGCTTTTTCAATTTTCAAAGTAGACGTACCTACGCTGAATTCAAAAATGAGAACGACAGTGAGAACAGCCCAGATGGAGTACTTGCTCAACTGTTCCTCCTTCACGTAAATGAACAGCGAAACCAGGGCGAGCGAAAGCCCCGCCTTGGCCGCGAACGCCACCTTCCGCCGATCCGACCGCGCCATCTCGTGGAGCTGGCGGAAGAACTCGCACACGCCCTTGTACACTGTCACAGCGCGCTCTGCAAAGGAATGCAGAATTCCGCCACCTCTGTTGTTGCTTCCATTCAGCGACAGGTCTTGGCGCGAGATGAGTCTCTCCTTACTCCTCTCTGCGAATATTTGCCTCAAGGACACGTTTCTCGATACCATCACCACAACTCTTCTTCTTTTTCTTTTTCTTTGATGGAAACGGCTTTTGAAAGAAATAATGCCACTCTTGGAGAAAGAAGATATTGCTGCTAACTATGATAATTATGAAGCCGTGCTTGTAGTAAGGAAGCTGTTCTTGAACATTAAAAATAAATAATTGATCTACAGTTACTTAGGGTCCACTTGTGAAAAAGACGGAAGAACCAGAAACAGTGAAACACACAACAAATGTAAGTTTAACTTTCCAGTTAAGTTTTTTCTTATATATAAACTTTTTGGCTTTACCACCTTTTTAAAAAAGTTCTTGAACTTATTGCCGTAACAATTAGTTGTTATATATATATTTTTCCTTTTAATTATTTTTATTTTTTTACATAGTTAAAATATTAATAATTGTTTTTTTAGTTAAAAATAGAAATAAATATAAATAAAAGATATAAAGATTTGATAAAAAAAATTGTTGTGATAAAAATTATTGAAATATTTTATTTGTATATAGATAAGGTTGGTTCGGTGAAGGAATTTTGAGTAATTTACACAAGCTCTTAGATTCTAATTTTATTGCTACCATTGTATATATACACACAAAATATTTTATTTTTGTACTTTTTATTTTAAGTGGAGGATTCTTGTGCCGATCGGTTAACCAAAAATCAACGTTAAGTAACTCGATCATGTGTGTGGCTTCCATTTTCATCTTGACTTGTAAGATTAAATGTGTGTTGACTGTGAATGAGTCCTTTGTCTGGTAGTGTGTTTGGTTGAATTCTTACAAGTGTGTATCAAAGTATTTACACGAAGGTTGAAATCTTTTCTAATTGAACGAAGAATAACTAAAAGTGATTATATTGCTTTAGAAAAAAATTAAAAATCATTATTTTCAATTATTTGATAGTAAGCGTCACATGTATTGTCTTCATGCCTATGAGTAATTGATTGACTGACTATTGCCACAATTGTTTTCTTAGTCTATTATTTATTACAAAATTAAAGCAAACTAAGAATAGAGAGAAACAAAGATCTCAAACAGATAATAAAAGCAAAACATCAATTTTATTTTCTCCAAAATTCCATTAAATGCTCTGCAAGGAGTTTTAATTAGTTCTGAAAAATTTATTTTACTGTTCGATAAATAATTTTAATATATTTTAATTTTTTATTAATTTTAAAAAGTTTGTTTCACTATTTGATAAATAATTTTTTTAATAATTTTTTAGTAATTTATAGTGTTTTCTGAAACGTTATTTAACTTAATATTTTTAAAACTTTAATTTTTAATTTTATATTTTCTTCACTTTTATTCTTAATATATTTATTCATTTTTCTTAATATCTTTTTAAAAAATAAATTATGATTTATTATTTTTATGTTATTTTATATTTTTTAATTATTTTAACAATTAATTTTATTAAATATTTATAATTTAATAAACTAATTTTTCAATTTTTATTCATCAAATATTTTTTTTAATTTCTAGTTAATTTTTTTAACTAGTTTTGTTGAATATAGTTTAAATCAACAAATGGATATATTCAGAGGGCTTAAACGCATGTGTGTTTGAAATTAAATTCATTATTTGAACACTGCATGCTTGAGATTATGAAGCCAATTATACCACACATGCCAGCATCACACGTTATATAAATTCATTATTTAAACATTGCATGCAATAATGCATGAGATTGATAATAATTTATACTCTGTCTTCTACCACACTGTCTCCCTGATAGTTTTCTCATCGCGTAGGCCAAAGGCCTTTGTGGTTGATGTGATGATAGCTACCTAAAAACGGTACTAGTATTAAACGCATTTTAAATATATATACTCTTTTTAAGCTACTATGTTTTAATTATTGAAATTTATTAAAAATTATCAATTAAAATTAAGAGAAAAAATCATTTTAATTTTGGAATTTTAAATAAAATGCAACCAAGTAAAAGTGTGTTTAAAATAATATATTCTTAAGATTTTTCTATTTGGTTAGACCATTAGAGTAATAATATACTTTTATATATCAAATAATTTGTTAACACTTACCATTCTTTTAAATCTCTCCCTTTTTGTTATACCGTATCATTTATCTCACTTATATGTATATGTACTCCCTTTTCACTCTGGTGTCATTTAACATCAAAGTATATATCCATATATTAATTATTTTCGGTTGGTTCATGTAGAGTTTTAAAACTCAAACCCGGATCCAATCGATTAAACCACGATCTAGTAGTTTAATTAGTTGGAATGAGTCCAATCATAAGTTTAATAAGTTACGCTTTTAACTTGAAGTGATCCGGGTTACTCGATCGGGTTTGCGGTCGAATCGGTGATCTATTAATCCAGATTGGGTCAATTATCTTTTTTTTTGTGTGATTTTGAGTTAAATTAATCTTTTTATTTATTGTTGAATATTTCTTGCTACTGTAATTGCATTTTTTATTGAATTAAATTAATATAGCAGTAGCTGCAATTGTGGTTAATTGTAGGTAAAATTGTGATCCGGATATTTTTTTAAAAATTATGATTTGGAACTTTGGATTAATTTTTTATATTTCATGATCTACATTAATGTGATATGGTTGTTTCATTTTAGTATGATATTGATATATATATATATATATATATATTATTGTTGATGTTTTTGATGTTAAATATTAGAGATAATAATCAATTTTTAACTTGGATTCTTTATATTTTATTTATGTTTTTAAGATTTTTGAATTTTTAAGAAAATTTTAAGATCGATGTAAAATTTATATATATGTTTTTATTATAAATTAGATATACAGGTTAATTAGTGACATATTTATTCGATCACCCAATAATTCAGTTCTATGACAGGATATTTTTAAAACTAGGGGTTCAGGTTATAATATGTTATTTATTTATTTATTTATTTCCTGAACAATATGATTATGGATTTTCTTGGAGTGAGGCCTATCCCACTCATAACCACTAGTTCACTATCTATTCCCCATTGTTGGCATTCTTCCAGCCTTTTCTCTGCCTTTAATCATTTCATCCGACAGAATCTCTTAACAGAATTCATATATACGTCACACGTTTTGCATTTTTACTTGCTTCATGTGCATGCAATGGGATTTGTTAGAATTTTCCAATAATTCTTCAGGGCTATAGCTAATTATAACATTTTATTTTTGCAAAAAATGACTAATAAATTCTTGATAGATTTTGAACACTTAATCTGACGGGTGTGAGAAATCATGTGGGGATGACCATTAGACGGATGATGGTCGGATCCTAGAGCTAATAAATAACGACAGGTGTGAGAAATTATGTGGGAATAACCATTAGACCGAGACCGATGATGGTCAGAACCTAGAGTTAAGAAATAACGCGATTAGATTCCTTTGTTTGTCATAATATTTAATTTATTTTTTAGGTTTGTACCATTCAAAACCTATTTGAAGCATTGATAAGACAAATGAAGACTTATTTTTCCTATTTCAAAGATTGGTACGTGCAACACAAATAATTTTGAAACATTTAATCATGTCTTCAATAATTAAGTAACATTAATTTGTGTTCTAAATTCATATAAAGTATGTGTCATTCTTGGCATGCATTTTTCTTATATTTTAGTAATAGAGCAAATCTTATATGATTTAGGACCTTATTACTAGTTATTGTATGTTTCCTTCAGTAATGGATACGGGAATTTCAAAATACGTCAAATTGTTATGTCGTTCTTTCAATTTCGAGTTTTGCAATTTCAACTGATGACACCTGCACTATAGTAATTTTTAATTGAATGATTGCTATGCTCTAAGTTGCATTACTCTTTAAATTTTTATTCCAATTGCCATATTGTTTTCGTTAACTGTTGATTTCAATAATTATATAATTGGAAAATCGATAAATTGGGTATGGTACGTTCAGTGATTTCAATTGTTACTTAATTTGATAGGATATATTTCTTATTTCTTGTTAATTTGAATCTTTGTTGAATTGCACTACACTATTGTTAATTACTATTGTTACAAAATTGTTACTGATATGTGAATTTTGTCCTCATTCAATTGGTACATTTGATTGTTTTATATTAATATTGAATTGAGACATAAATCACCATGACATTAATGGTCATAAATTTGAAAAAAAAAAAGTAACTTTAGAGCAAGAAATTGGAATTTCACAAATTTTTGTCTGCATAGCTCAATTCACTATTTTTTTTTATCAGTATAATGGTTCACTCACTATTTTTTTTTACATACCTAGTGTGTGTTATTTAGTCATCATGAATTGATCTTGGTATGAGTGATAAAGGGAATGAGAAGGAATAATGAATATAGAAAGTTCATTACTACAAAATAGGGATATAATATCAAGTAATTAACATTAATTTTTTTAAAAATTGATGTTAAAAAAATACGGTGGCATATTTATAATTAATATGACTAAGTTAATATCGATTTTTAAGAAAATTGATGTTAACATTACTTTGTTAACATCAATTTTTAAAAAATTGATGTTAACGTATCCAGATTAACATCAGTTTTTAAAAAAACTGATGCTAACATTACTTCGTTAATATCGATTTTTAAAAAATTGATGTTAACATTTAATATCAATTTTTAAAAAATCGATGTTAACATATCAAGATTAACATCAATTTTTTAAAAACATGATGTTAGCGTTACTTCGTTAACATCGATTTTCAAAAAACCAATGTTAACATACCTAGATTAACATTAATTTTTAAAAAATCGATGTTAACATTACCTTGTTAATATCAATTTTCCAAAAATCGATGTTAATATTACTTCGTTAATATTGGTTTTAAAAAATCGATGTTAACATATCCAGATTAATATCAGTTTTTTAAAAAACTAATGTTAGCATTATCTCGTTAACATCAATTTTCTAAAAACCGATACTAACATTACTTCGTTGACATCGATTTTTAAAAAGTTTGATGTCAACTTACTCATGTTAACATATTCCTTCAAACATATTTTTAAATTATTTAAAATATATTAAAAATTATAATGAATAAAAGAGAATACTATTTTTGTTTTCAATTAAGTTCTTAAACTTGTTTTTTTATATTAAAAAATAAAATAAAATAAACTAATTAAATAATTAAAAAATAGAAAAACAAGATAAAAAGTAATAAAGATGCAGCGGGTTCAACTCATCATCCATCCCCCTCGAATAAGCTTATTGCTCTAAAAGTATTAAAATTACAGGAATAGTTTAATAAAAGCAAGTATATAAATACTATTTCCATTCATTTTTAAGTGATTTTTAAAGTTTTTTTTTCCAATGAACTAAGAAATACAATTGTTTTTTGTTTCTCATATAATAGATATAAAGTTTCTATTTTACCTTTTTTTCATTT
Source organism: Glycine tomentella (assembly GCA_007407185.1). Classification (NCBI taxonomy): domain Eukaryota; kingdom Viridiplantae; phylum Streptophyta; class Magnoliopsida; order Fabales; family Fabaceae; genus Glycine; species Glycine tomentella. The sequence continues at coordinate 1,236,300 of PYAF01001986.1, forward strand.
ATATTTTACTATAAATGCATATTATTTATTTTTATTTTCATTATTAATGTTAAATTAAATAAAAGTGTACGGTGAGAAGTAAGGATGTGTTTTAAAAATAAATTAATATTATCTTAAACTTTGAAAATTACATATAAAAAAAATATTTGAAGTCTTGACTCTTCCACAATCAAATATTTGAAGTTCGTTCTTTACATATAAAAAAAATTACATATAAATTAACCGTTGTAAAAAAATATTACTAGGAAAGGCACGACACGCTTCTCAACCAGCACTTGGCATTCATTTTTTGTAATCGAAAAAATATTTGAAGTCCAGATAAAGCCTTTGAAGTCCACCACACAGGAACGACGCTCTCGCTTCCGCCACAGTCTCCGCCGCGAATGCCACCGTATCCAGCCATTGCTGTCTAGGTCCGTTCTCTCTCAATTTTTTTTTTCTCTCTACGCTTCTTCAGCCACATTTGCCTTTAGCATTTAGCTATATTTTTAGGTTCGTAATCGTAAAAGTTATTGTGAAAGTTCAATGGTTCTACTGAAGTGCAAGTTAGTGCTAATCTGCTTTCTCCTTTACTCTGATGGTGCAGTGTTCGTGATATTGCTGATAGTTCCAGCGGCATGTGAAAAGCATGGTGACATTATTGACATCCTTGCTGAGAAGGCACTATTTGAATTAAATACTCTATATGCAAATTTGATGAAAAAAAATTTCGAGAAATCGCAACTCTTGCAAGAGTGCATTCTGGATTAGAGGTGATGCAATTCCTTTTGCATGTTATGGTTTTGTTTCAGATTAATACTTCATGCTGCTTTAGCTTCTGTTAGTTTCTCTATAACAAGATGTGCACAAAGCGTTGTAGCCACATAATTGTATTAGTAGTTGCAACTAGTATTCTTACAAATAGTGCAATGCAAGTCTTACCCGTTAGGTTCAGTAATTTTGAACTAGCCTTTACACTAATTTTTGTACACCATTTTGCCATTGATTAATTATGCCCAGGTCCAATTCAGTGTTCTTCACTTGCCTCACATCTAATTTAAAATGATTTATTTTACCATTGATTAAATCATTTAATTGGTTAGTAAATTAAAGTGGGGAATAAACTAATGAGTATACATCAATAAACTATAGGAAATTGAAACTATAGGAAGTTGACATAATAATTGGGTAGCAAATTAAAGTGGGGAATAAACTAATGTACTATACTAATAAAAGGTACATTACATGTCTATGGATGGAGAAGTCTTAGTGGGACCATTTGCAAAACTGAAAACAATAGGAATAATTGCCAAAGTCACATTTGGAGAAAACAATAGGAAATTGAAAAATCAAAGCTAGCTATAGCCAGTCAACTTCTCATTAAGGTTTTATTCTAAATACCTCAATGTCCTCTCAAATTAAATCTTTCTAAAATTAATGTTGATTTACAAAAAACATCAGTTTTTTTTCTTTTAAAAACTGATGTTGTTTAATGTCGAATAACATCAGTTTTTTCTAAAATTGATGTTGATGTTCACAAAAAACATCAGCTTTTAAAAACTGATATTAACGTTGATACTTTTAATATCACTGGTTTCAACATTGGGTAAAAACCGATGTTAAAAATCCAAAAAAATTAATGTTAAAAGTCTATTTTCTAGTGATGGTTATTTATTACATTTGTTATGAATCAATGTAGAAAGTGACATCTTTATGATCCTACATTCTAATTCAATTCTGAAAATCGATGTAGAAACTCTCCAAAAAATGATATATAGTAAGGATAGCATGATGTAATATTTTTCACACAATTAAGAAAGATTAGTGTAATGTATATAAGGGTGTTGGTGTATATTTATAAAAAATTAATGTAATTTACTTCTTTTTTGTTATTTTAAATATGAATCTGCTTTTTGCTCTCATGTAATCTTTTGTTAGAAGTGTCATGAAAATTTCTAGAGGTTCTTAACAACAAAGAGAAGATTCTCATTCACATTTACCATAAGTTGAGGCAATTCATTGACTTTCCAATTCATATAAGTCATGCAATCTTTTATCGTCGGAAGGATCATGAAATTTTACCCACTGGACTCATTTACACCATTCACAAAAAACACACCCACCTATCCTTAATATATACCAAATGTCCTACCAATAAATTAAAACCCTACAGTTACCCAATTCCCATTTGGAGACTATGTCCAAACTTATTGACGACTTACTCAAGGATGGGCTTATTACTCCTAGTGACAACTCCTTATCCTTACATATTTTTTGTAGGTTAAAAGAAAATGGAACCTGGAGGTTTTGCTTGGACTATCATTCCTTAATCGCCATAATCATTAAGGATCATTTTCATGTACCCACTATTGATGAGTTACTCAATGAATTAGGGGGGTGCTTCCATTTTTTCCAACACTATCAAGGTATCATCAAATCAAAGTCAACCCTACTGAAACACATAAAATGACTTTCAGAACCTATTATGGGTATTATGAATTTATGGTTATGTCATTTGGCCTTACTAATGACCTTTTATAGTTTTCAAGCCGCCCTGTGTTGATAATCAAGTGATGAAGATCTTTTTTGTTTTGGTTTCTTTTATATGCCAAACATGTGTGAATATGGCATTGTATTGGATGTTTTAGACTTAGGCATGTGTGTGATTTAAGTTTTAGATTAGCTTAGTACATCCCTAGAGACAACTATTTAGATGCTTGACATTGGAGAAATGCATATACATTGTTATTGTTTTTTCTTTCTTTTTTATCTAGGATATACTACTTTTGTTATTGTTAAAAGTATACAATCACAAATTGTCAATTTCTTGAAGTAAGGCTGATAGAAATGTATGTGTTCCTAGTTTCACTTGTTGAAAATAATAATGTATGCTTGAGATTAATTAATTCTAATTTCAATAATAAAGTAATACTATTTTTTAATCATTTTTATATTGTTTGATAAAATAGTTAACAAGGACCTTGATTAAAATTAAAGATGTTATTATGATAGTGATTATGAAAATGAAAAATAAGTCTCTTATAATTTTAATTTAAATTGTTCTGGATCGTAGAATTATAATAAATAGGATATCGATAATTAAGATAGATTGATATATATGTAATGGTCTTTATTAAATAAAGATTATTAGATTTTATTTATTAAATTGCATATATAGATGATGTACATGTGCATGTCATCATTGAACTGACTCAATTAAGAATTGTTAACAGCTAATATTACTTTGATATGTCAATATAAAGTTCTCAAGAATAAATATAATAGTTTCTTTAAATGATATTATCATAGTAATTAATAAGTTATTTATTATGTTTAATTTCAGACATTTAATGTATTAGGACACTAGTTGAATGAATATTGAATATGTATAAATATTTGTATAATTAATGATTAATCAAGAAGGAATCCACCAACTCTTTGTAATGAGTTTGAACTCTATGATAATTAAGATATTGGTCAGGGCAATATTGAATGAAAGAATAAAAGAGTATTTTAAGTCATTCATTAATTAAATGTTTGTAAATGATAGAAAAAAATATTACATATTACTTCATGCTATCCGGAAGTTAATGAGTATTGCTAAACACTTACCTTGATTAGTAAACTAATTTACTATCAGTTAGTTTAGTATTGAACTTACAGGGTCACACAGACCGAGTGTTCCAATATTTTCAAAAAGAAAGTAATTTATTTGATAATTAAATTAGAGAATTTAATTTAATCAAATAAATATTTTAATGAAATATTATTATATTCTTTGCTAGCACCAATAATATAATTAATATAAAAAAGAACATTATTTTATAAATGTGGAAATTGTACATAAAATAAGAATAATATTTTATTGTTACATATCATGATCAAGATTGTGTGATTAATTATCATAATTAATCATGTGATTAATTACGAATTATCTTTGTCTTCAAATAAAAGATATGAGATAATTTTTATTTTTATAAAGATGAGATATGAAATTATTGTAAATAAAATAGTTTTTATTTTTATAAGGATGAGATATGAAATTATTGTAAATAAAATCTTTCTTTTTTCTCTTTGAAAAATGCCCAAATCCATATCATTTTTAACATTATAAATTGAAGCATCTACCTAGGAGAGGAAAGTGTATCAAACAAAAAATTAGAAAATTTCAATCTTTTAGAATTTTATTCATCAAAGAGTTGATAACATATATTGATCTTAGTTTGAATACAAGTATAGTCTTCACAATATTGAAGAATTTTATACTCTAATAAGTAATAACTCCTATGCGTTTATTTGATTTTTACAATAATATATTTTAAACCTAAAAATAAATCGCTTTTTATTTGGTTATGTGTATTATGAACACTAATTTTTCTTACATGAGTAGCTAGCATTATTGGTATATAACTCATGTAGCAAATTCATGACATGATCATTGAAAACTGTTTGAGTGTTTGTTATAATAATGCATCGTATACAAGACTAAACTAATTGAGCAATGATGCTTGCTTGGACGAATGTAAACTGAATAGTTGTTCATGTTGTTTGGGTCCTCTTACCCCACACAAAGCTGGATCAGAAACATAATTGCGAACTTCTTCACTACAAGGAACTAATTAATCTCATCAGTCATCATTAATTGTTATTTTGGTCATGAAGTGTTTTTGAATTTTGTAGTGTGTGCTGCGTTTCAATCACTTTAGGATGCAAGTAGAAAGAGTATACAACGAAAATTTTCATCTGTCTTAAACACTTTCTTGGAAAATACTTAAATTATACTTTTATCTCTTTTGATTTTAAAATTTATTTCTTTTCTTTTGGAATGTGATATGAATTACACTTTTTTTTTACTATAAACAAATTTCCAATAGCATACTTTCCAATGATTTTGATGTTAAATTGCGCCTAATTTTTTCTTCGAAGGCTAAAAGGTGTTATTAATATCAATACGAGGGAAGAAAATTATCCCAGAGCTGTAAAGGTGTATAAGTGTTACTTACATAAAAAAATAGTAATGGTGTCTAACTACCATATATGTCTAAAATATGCATCAAACCATATGTCAAAAGTGCCAAAAAAAAAATACCAGAACACCCCCCAATTACAGATTAATGCACTGCAAAGGCCCCAAACACCAGGAAGAAAAGAAGGTTCATGGCTTATGACCTTTCTTGTACAGTAGCCACTGCCATGAAATTGATTATTAATACATATATATTTCACATTTTATCACATTTGGTTATTGAAGTCATCTAGTAACTATGTAAATCTTAAATAATTATACAAAGACAAAACAACCCAATTAAAAGTTTATTGATTGGGCTCTAAAACGTCAACTATTCATGGGTTTTTTTTTAGGTATAACTACTTATGGTTTAATTTTAAGTATTGTTGTAAATTATTTTACTGGATCAGAATTCTTTATTTTTAACATAATATTTTTAATATAATGAAAAAGAAATATTTATAATAACATAGCATTATCATATTAATTAGACTTAAATATTTTTATGATGCTAAAAGTAGTATATTAAATTAATATATGAAATTATAGGTGCTGATCCATTTAGTTATTAAAATTGTTAAAGTATTAATTTTAGTCCCTCAAGATTAAAAATGATCATCTTTTAATAATTTTAAAAATTAAAATAATATTATAACAATTTCCTTTACAAATCTAAAATAATTATCATTTGGTAATTTCAAGGATTTAAATATTACTATTATAATTTTAAATTGAAGACTACATTACCGTATTTGTAATTTTAGAAATAAATTTAATGCTTAATTGATTGAATAATGTATTGATACATTATTTAAAGATTCTAATTTCATACATAATAATTACTATAGTTAACTTTTTAATGATTTGATAATGTATAAGAAAATAGATTTTTGAATTAATATTAATTTATTAATTTTCGTCTAGTAACGGATCCTGTTTCTATTTTTATGCATAAAAATAATAAATATTTTTGATAAATATATTATTTATTAAATGATTATTTATTAGAATTAAATATTAAATAATTATATAAATAAAATTGACACTAATTTAATACACTCCTAGATCCTACATTGTATCAATATCAAGTAATTATTTTGCTCATGCAATATATATATTTTTTTAGCTTATTACGAAGCAGAGTATTGGTATGGTTGAAAGTGACCGGGCACTTATGGTGAGTTGCGCTTATTTAATAAATTGGTTTATTTCAGTGTAAACTTTTTTAAAACATGAATTAATAAAAAATTATTGTATTTTAAATATAATTAATCTAAAAATTAACAAAATTACCATATACAATTGCTTGTAATTGAATAATAAATGTAATTTTTCTTTACATTAATTATTAATACATATATACTATTTGCAGAAATTCATTTCTTGAAATTGGGATGCAATAAAATATTATTGAATCAACTGTAGTCTTGACTTGAGGCCTACAAGGGGGACATGTATCACATGCTCTGATTCAATTATCATTTTACTTCGAAAAGGAAAATGACACCGATGAAGAAAGTAAACCAATCCCACACCCCAAAATGGTTCAGATGCAAAATGTTATTAATAGGCATTAATTAATTGCAAATTTATAGTTTATGAAAAAGACTAGTCTAATCATTTTTTCTTTGGCAATAAGACTTGTCTAATCATAAATAATAAATTTGTCGTAGTTTTTAAATTAGTAAAATAATTCATATTTAATTAGCAAACAAGAATTCTTACTTATAGTTAACTGTCGTATTCACAATTTCACATTTTTTAGCAAGATTAATTAATTAATTTTTCTTAGAAAAACTATATTAATTAAAACCTAATTTTTACTATGGTGATTTAGGTAGGAAACATTCTAAACACATTCTACCCAGCATGCATAAGAAAAGAAGAAGAAACAGCAAACATGCATGCATGCCTAATTTGAAGTTGAGAAACATGCATAACTCATTGCCTACCTTCTTGTATCACCAACTAACGTCTCTCTCTTTGCTATTTCATTTTCCATTTTATTAATCCTAGCTCATTGATTTATTGTTGTTGTTGTTGTTGTTGTTATGAGACATGCAAGAGAAGGTTTCAAATTACGCTTACTATCACGGTCTCATTTTGGTCACGATCCTTAATGTTGTAGAAAATTATAAAGAAATGTTGATGCGAAACATAATTGTAATTGTGAAGAGTTCAAAAACTTTATCATTGCAGTCAAAGTCACGGTTTTTTTTTTTGCAAGATAAGGTTAATTTGGTGTGTTACTTTGTTGCAAGAGAAAGTCAAGACTAGTTGTGATGCACCTCCATTCTTCTTTTTCATCTTTTCTTTATTTCACTTTGTCGTTGTTTTTTTTAATATCTTTCATTGCTTTTGCATTTATTATTTTTAAGTTTTTTTAATTTGTAATTGTAAAATTCTATTTAGTATACATTTTCGTATAAACTTAAATATGTTTTTCATTCTTAATAAATATTCAATTTTTGTCTTTATTCTCTAATAAACTTTTGTTTTGTATTGGGTGTCTAATAAAATAAAAATTTATTTTTAGTCTTCGACACTTATTTTTAGTCTATGATAAATTAACGAATTTTATATTTATTCTTTGATAAATAAATATTTTTTATTAGTCAGGACTAAAATTAATTTACTAATTTATCAAGGACTAAAATAAAATATCTAGGACAAAAAATAAAAGTGTTGTTTTATCAACATAAAATAAAATTTTATTAGAAAATAAACACAAAATAAAGTATTTATTAAAGATAAAAACATATTTAAGCTAATATTTAATTTTTTATGTGTTTAAATTTGGCTCGATTTATTTTTTTTTAGAAAAAAAAGAGACAAGAGTAGGAAATAAGATAAAAAAAAAAAACTCTAAATATTCAGCCTACACTGGCCCAGTCTGAAATGTCTGATATAAAACTAGCAAAAGAAAAAACGAAAACAAAACAAACTATAAACAAAAAAAGTTGAACGTCCATCACAAAATAAGTTCTAAAACATCAAATTTCGTAACATTTTAATTTAGATTTCTTGCTTTACGGATCACTCTTTTCTTAATCATGTCATTATGAACATACATACATTCAAGGAATGTCCTAAAAATTGTTTGACTTCAGAAATATTTTATAATATCCAATAGAAGTCAGAAGCAAATTATTAATTCTTTGGTTAACCAAACTTTAAATATCAATTTATCTATATCATTCAAATCTCAGACAATAATTAACTCCTTTACGCAACATTGACTCCAAATAATCACGTAATTAACCTTGTAGAAACAAATTAAAAATTTAAGAATAAAGTCATAAAATGTAATTTTCTTAAGAATTCATCAATGTATGAAAATATACTTTTTTATAATCACAATTAGGATTTTTGAAATCTTAAAGATAAGTCTAGTATATGATAGATCATAGATTCAAGTCTTATTATTTTTTTAGAGTGATATAAATGTAAGTACTTTTTTAGCTTGATGATTTTCTTTACCTTGAACTACTGGATTGTCATATCCTCTCCCTCAAAATTATATGTTACCAAAAATAGGAATCCCTGACTATCAAATGAGAAACATCAAATTATCTGAAAAAACTTTGGTCATTTAGGTCAATTATGAAACTAATTAATATACTCAATTTAGGGGTTTGACACCTCTCTCTCAAAAACTGTGTTCTATGGAAATTAAACTTAGTTTTTTACAAATTCATGATGTATTATCAACTAAGTCACACTCATTTAATCAACAAATATATTAAATATATAATGATGATAACAAATATTATAATTCTCACTATTCCAACCAGACCATAATTTACAAAAATTCATGATTCAAATATTAATATCTTCTTTATATTGCTTTTCTGAAAAGTAATATATATCTTCTTTATATCATTCAAATGCCAACAAATAATTAATTCCTTTATGCAACATTTAAAACCAAGCAATCATGTAACCAAGAAGAAACAAATTAAACTCTCCAGGTAATTAACTAAACAATTTCGCCTATATAGATTGATACAAAATAGTATAAATATAGTTGAGCTGCCTATAGTACCCATTAGCATTATCACCAAGAAACTTGATTCTCTTTTCTTCCATATTATAGCATTAATTGGCAATATGGCTTCGAACCACCCAGAAACATACACGCAATATGGGAAGCAATTACCCGCTAAGGGACAATGGACCACTGGCCTCTATATGATTGTTGGGATGATCCATCCCTCTCATTGTAATGTCCAATATTTTTTTTCTTACGATTGATTTTTGGATTAATCATCATCACGTGATAGCTCTTGCTTTTGTTTGGTTTATCTGAACATTGAAATATATTTGCTACGATATTGATAGGTTACTTCACATGGTCTTGTCCATGCATTACCTTTGGGCAGATTGCGGAGATAGTTGATGGAGGGACGATATGTAAGTCAATCAATAAAATCTACTATTGGGTGGTGTGATGTGTTTTTGTCAAAAATTATAATAGGAATATATATAGATGATGTATTATTTAAGAATGATTATTTTATATGTGAGAATAACAATACTCAATTTTAATCATTAGATTAAAATGAAAGATCAAAATTAAAATATTTTAAATTAAAATTAAAATTTTATTTAATAATAAAATTCTAAAACATTTACAAAACAAAAAATTAAATATCTTAAAGATTTAATTTATATTATTTATTAAAAAATATTAACTTATGTCAAGATCGCAACCACAATAAGTAACCACCACCATGATATGATTACTATTGTCTCCACTAACATTTTTAAATTAAAGTTTTCTTTAACAGTAAAATCTCTAAAAGATTTACCAAATAAAAAATCAAATATATTATAATTTAACTTATGTCTTTTATAAAAAAAAATTATGTCAAGACCGTCACCGCAACAAACACCACTACTATGATCATCACCATGATCATTGTTGTCACCACCAACATGATCTTTGTCACTGTCGTTGTCACCATCGCTGACAATAACGATCATGTTGGTGGCGACATGGTGAAGATCACAATTGTGGTGGTGGAAGTAACGATGACAACAATTATGGTGGTTGTGGCAATTGACGGTGGTTGTAGTGGCAGTCATGGAGGAAATGGTCTTGATGATGGTGATGGTCATGATGGTGACAAGTTTGAGATATTATAAGATGACATAAATTAAATCTTTAAAATATTTGACTTTCTATTTGGTAAATCTTTTAGAGATTTTATGGTTAAATAAAATTTTAATTTTAATTTAAAATATTTTAATATTGACTTTTCATTTTAATCTAACAATTAAAATTAATCATTCTCATTCTTATATAAAATGACCATTCTCATATGATATGATATGTTGTATTATATATATATATATATATATATATATATATATATATATATATATATCACTAAAAAATGTTTCACGGCCATGCCTGAATTACATAGTATATAATTACTATGTTCATATATTTTTTTTAAAAAAAGGTATGGTAGGTTTAATTTCCATGCACAAGTATTTTTAAATGGAATTATTAGAAAGTCTTTTAAAATTTGGATAATGATTTTTTTAGTCTTTCAAAAAAAATTCTATTTTTATTAGTCTCTCAAATTTTTTAAAAATTATTTTTAGTCTCTCTCATTTTTATGTTAATAGTGTCATTGTAGTGATTTTACTCAATCAAAAATATTTTTTTAATATAATTTCTTTAAAATGATTTATGATACTTTAAAACCACCAAAATATGTAAAAAATCACAATAATTCTCTATTTATGTTTTTTATTTTTCTTCTTTAAAATTGTTAGAATATATGTAACACGGTCACCAAACAATAGGAGTAAAATATTTTTTGCGGTTTAAAATCATCATAAATTGTTTTTTTTTTAAAAAAAAATTATGTGGTTAAAAATCACCATAAAATGTGAAATTATGAACCTAATGAATACAAGCGGACTAAAAGTAACTTTTCAAAAATTTGAGAGACTAATAAAAATATTTTTTTTAAGGACTTAAAAAATAATTATCAAACCATTTAAATTTAATTGAATTTAAGAAATAAGAATATCATTATTATTCACCAAAAAATGAAATTATGTATGTTATAAAAAATAATTGTAGTAAGACTTTTAAATAAATAAATAAAACTTATGTTGAAACCTATTTTAAAGTTTGATTTTGTTAAAGCAAAAGCCTGACGTTAGTGATTTAACACATTGTAACTATATATATATATATATGTGTGCGCGCGCGCGCGCGCACGCGGAGTTATGCAGTGTACAAATATTTTTCATTTTCCTTATGAAAGAAAAATAATAAATTGGGACCACAGTTCGCATGCTAATTGTCTTACAATTTGGCCATACAGACTTGGATCTCAATACAAAAATGTTATTAAAAAAAAGAAATAAAAAACTAATAGACCGTATGCATTGCATCCATTAGCAGCCAAAAATGCAGCGTGCTGCATTTATGGTGAATTCTAAGATGAAATAGTAAAAATGTACACCATTGGTGAAATATTATTGATCAACACTAACTTGATTAAAAATTGTAATTTGATCCCTTCTAAAATATGATTACAATCTTGCGGAGGAAGGAGTTTGTGGCAGAAGAGATGAACACTGGAATAGGAACACATACGGGTAGTTGAACATCCATTGGAACAGTTATTTACCAACAAAAAAATCAAAATCCAAAACTCAATATTTAACCAATTTCAGTATCCCATAGACACTACTGAAGGTTTATGATGCACAGAAGGCTGGAAGCGGATGAGCACAATCAACATATCCACTTTGCTTTGACACCTTAACTTGGTCCCACAAATTCTATCCACTTTGCAGAAACCAAGAAAAAAATTAGATCCTTGTTTGTGTTTGCCGATTCGTGTTTTGCGTCTTATGTTTCTCCTTTTCCATCATGGACGACGTTAGATGAAGCATCGTGATTAATGTGGGAACAAGAGAGGGGGAACGAGGACGAGAAAGGAGAAAAGATAAAGGAGATGGAGAAAAGGAGTCATGCCGCATATGGTGGTTAAGAATTACCGAAACAGTGCATGAAAAATTTCGAATTACATGAAATTGATTTGGAGGATTTCAAATTAGAAATATTTTAGTTACTTTTTAGTGAGAGATTTGTTAATTTTATGTTAACAATCACACTTCTTAAATTTGGAGTTTTGTGAATTTGAAATATGAAATGGTTCTTGTTTAAAATTTGGAATGAATTGAGAAATTAAAATGAAGAAAATATACTTCAATTTGGAATGGTGGACTGGTGGTAGGAAGTTGACGAAAATAAATAAAAAATGAAAAGAAAAAATTGTTAAAAATACTTCAATTCAAATATATTATTATTATATTTAAGATTTTTTTAATATTTTATTTATAAAGTATATTTTTAAAAAATATCAAGTAACTAACATGCTATAACCGGTAAAAATAACTTCCACACCGGTGAAACAGGAATATTACTACTTCATATGTTTTTTAAGAAATAAATAAAATTTACTTCTTAAAATAAATAGAAAAGTATTTTTTTAAAGCAAAAATAATTTAGATAAACTTACTAAAACACAAAATTATTTATTTTATAAAATAAGTGCTTCTTTTGCCAAATAAATTTAAATATACTGACTCATTTTTTATGGATCATATATTATTTTTTTTGTGAGGTACAATTTTTGTGACATTTTACGGGTTTCCGTATACTTTTTATTATTTATCAATATTTAATATAATTATTCTATGTTCACCAAAAAACATTAAGAGACTAAAAAAATAAGTCCAGAACTAAAAACATAAATTAAAAACAATTTAACAATTTAGGAACTAAAAAAATAGTTTATCCTAAAATTAATTTGTCTTTACAGCTGGACATTCTGAATCAATAAACAATTTATTTACTACATTTAGTGCTAATCTGTGAAAAAGTTTGAAAGAGCCCCAATGTTTTATGGGAATTGAGTGAAAAGGGGCAAGGGAAGCGCTTCCTGCAACCTAAAAAAAATAAAGTACCACCCCCTTCTATTGCTGGAAGAAACACCCAAAAAGTAAATGCATAGGGTTAATGTCCATAAAAAAATTACTCTAGGTTGGCCAATGGGAGAAAAAATAGTTACAAAGAATTTTCATTTGTTATATGGTTTAACAATACCCACACCCTAATAGGGTTAAGGTACTGCTCTTTGCAAAAATACATAATGAACCAATGTAAAATACATTTTTATACAAGCTAAGATTTCATCGCACTTAACCTAGATTGAGTCCTTAGCATTTGAAAATCATTTTTTTAGCCGTCAGAGACCAGCAATTTGCTGTCTACGAGGACAAGAAACAAAAAAGAACCTAGCAAAATACAATCAACATTAGTATACATGAGTACAAAATCACATCAATCGTTAATGATTAAGATGTCGCTCACAACGCTGAGAAGCACCAAGTAGAATAGAAGTATTCTGATAGGTGGAAATATTAGCATCTCTACACAGGCCTTCAATCTAATGCGTGTTGAAGATTGCTGCCTAGCTAGACATCATGACATGATCAATTGCATGAAGTGCTTGATTGGAAAAAAATCTCACATCAACATCAGGATCCTCGCTGAGCTCAACCAGACTTGGACGAATCGCCTTCTCCACAACCTAAATGGAAACGAGATTCACGGAATAAGATTGAAAAACAAAATGGAAGAAAACAAAGACAGGGGATCTAAGAAAACAGAAAGGACAATAAATGTTTATCATAATACAATATAAGCTTGTGATGCTTAGTTGCTTACAGATTGATCCACAATAGGGAAGATTGACTCCAAGACCTTTGCCACATTGAACTTAATGTTGGGTACTCTACAAGGGATACAACAGGCAGCAGTTAGAAACGTAATTAAAACATTACCCTTTACCATAACCACACTCAAAAAACTAAAATACCTGTCTTTAGATGCAGTAATAACAACAGGCAATAATTCTGAACAAGTGATTTCAGAGCCCATCACAGGAGCAAGTAGAGAGATAGCATGGAGTATGGTCATTCGATACAAATAGTGAGGATTGCTAATCATCTCCAAAACCTGTTTCATGCATGCCAATATCGTTAGTCGTTACTTGTAAGTTATGTTTGGTAGATAAACTTAAATGGTAACAGTATATTAGATTAAAAGCAAATATTACAATATGCATCTTAGACCTTGTTTGGGGGGGGGGGGGGGGGGGGGACATATAACAAGCTTAAGGGAAGTTGGTTCAGTTCAGGGTTCAGGTAATCAAGTTAAGCACCAAAAATTGCCAAATATTAGAAGGCAAATATTTTTTTTTTTTGGAAAATGAAATCCCTAAAATTGTTCCCCATAAAAGCCCCAACACATCTGTTCATAGTGCCACTATCCTGACTGACGGCCACTACTCTGTCCATGACAACCACCCCACTAAACCGGCCACTGTAGCAGCAAGGGGCCATTCTGCCACTATAGTGTGCTATTTAAATTTAAAACCCTAGCCTATGTAGTTACTTAAGTATCAGTTTGCTTTGGATTTTGGTAAAATTGATTTTGAATCATTAAATGTGATTGAGATGTGTGCCCATTTAGCCAGTGTGAAATTCATTTTGGTAGTAAATCAAATGGACCATAAAACTGTTCTTTTGTTAATTCACAGCTCACACTATGGTTTATTGTAATTTTCCAAAATTTCATCACATTGTAAACAATGAAATGTACCCACATAAAATTACGATGCAATACAAGGATAGGAACTTCAAGTAGAAGATACAGAAACATACCAACACAAACACATTCATATAGGTATAGTGTATAATACTAAAATAATAATTCTTAAGCCAAGACATGAACCTGTGGAATTATGTGTTGCATAGCCCACTCAGGACCAAATTCTTCAGCTAGGCGCTTCAAGTTGTTAGCAGCTGCCTCACGGATTGAATGAACCTACAACAAACAATATGAGGTTAACGGCAATAGTCATGTAGAAAAGGTGGTTTCCTAAAATATGCTCAAACTAGCATGTAGAGTCCACAAACCTTGTCC
This sequence comes from Glycine tomentella, assembly GCA_007407185.1. Taxonomy (NCBI): domain Eukaryota; kingdom Viridiplantae; phylum Streptophyta; class Magnoliopsida; order Fabales; family Fabaceae; genus Glycine; species Glycine tomentella. Next base: position 1,251,311 of record PYAF01001986.1, read on the forward strand.
TGTAACCACTGCATGCAAAGAGCACCAAGTTTGTCATCAAAAAACCCAGCCCCCAATTGACTTGCTAATAAGGGTATATATTCTATTATTGCAAGTCGAACCCTCCAATGCCTATCCTCAGCAAGCTCAACAATGGCTGGTAACAAAGATTGAGATAACAAATTGATTCCAATAACCTGCAAGAATGACTTGATCAACATATCTTTGAAAAGTTTTTTTCCTTATATGATTTTTATTTTGCATGTCTATATAAGGTGGTATAAGATCATAAGCTCTGTGCTAGAATTAACAGCATTACCAGACAAAAATAAAAAGGAAACAAGGTTGTCGAAAGTTTATAAAGCAATTTGCAAATAGAAACCACTCAAAAGCTCTACAAACCTGATTCACTTGATCAAGCTTGCTTATGATATTTAGGCGTACATCAGGAAATTCATCCTTCAAAAGGGAGAGAAAAATAGGAAGAAGCTGCTCAATTGTTGCATCCTGCAATAAAGAAAAACACATAATGAGGCATAGTTTCTTGGAAACTATGAAAGAAAAAGGCTAAACAATACTGCCACAGCATTAGTTGTAGAATTAAAAGTATCACAATACCAATGCAGTATAGCCAACATAAAAATCTCAATAAAAACAAAAAAAATAGAAGTTGGATACCATAAAATAACTACCAAAGCCCAACAATGTACAACAGACAGCTCATGAAATAAATATTTTAAAAAAAAAACTTAGGAATGGTATGCAGAACACAAACCAAACATGAAACATTGATAACATTCACATAGGCTTTGACTCTCACAGTTTACACCTTTGCCAATGTAGTTGGCCAAGATATGTACAGAGTGCACAAAATTCAGCATTGTTGATTCTCAGGAAAGTGGCATACTCGAGTTTTGCTAGATTTTCATGCACATGGTGGGGGGTAGGAATGTTGTTTTCTCACGGTTGGAAGTTATTTTGCAATAGAACATATAAACTTCCATTCCCACTCCCATTTTTTTCTCCAATCATTATAATTTTGGAAAACATTACCAAAAAGATTAAATCATAACCAAACTTGTTTTGAATTTACATAGAAATAACACTCCTGGTTATAGTATTCTTGTAAAGATATACCTTGAAACAAAAGCCTCCTAAAGGGTAATCCTGTTTAACTACTGCACAGGTCAATAAACTCCATCGCATTTATATCACCAAACAAACTTGCAAAAGACAAAATTACATATTTAGAAAAATCATATATCTCCGTACATAGCTGTTTTATGTCCAATGGCCAATGCACCACAATCAGGTGATTCACATGTGAAACAGCAAAATATACAGAATACTCAAAGCACTGAATAATGTCTACATCTCAAGTTTAAACAACGGAAAATGGAAAAAAAAAATGTAGCTTCACTTAGACCACAATAATTTTTTGCAGCTAGGTTCCAAAAGAAAATTTGAATAATTTGAAGGACACGCATCCCACATTTAAGCATGAATGATATGGACAAGATATTTCTTGCTTAGACCACAATAATTGTAAAGAATGCTATTTGGCACCTATACCTTTCCTAACACTGGAGCCATTCCCATTATCACTGAAGCCAAGGCAGAGCGAACATGCTGGGAAGAATCTGTTGACAATTCCTGCAAAGATTCTTGCAAAGTATTTTAGCCTGTAAATATAATTCAGAAAACTGAATTTCAAGACCAAAACCAAAGAGACACACCTTCACGCAAGGAAGAATATGCTGAATTGAAAGATCTGGATTTAAAATCCGGCAAAACTTGGTCACTTTACCAGCAGCTGCAATCCGTACTTCAGCTTCATTGTCTCGAAGCAACCGCACATAGGCAGGGACCAATTCCGTTCTTTACAAAATAATAGTCACCAGAAATTCTTGAGAAACATAAACAGATAAATTTATAGGACTCTGAATCTGGACCTTCGTAAATATAAGAGGAAATCAATATAGGAATCACTAGTTTTGTCATTATTAAACCATTAGCATGACTGCTACAACTATTGAACACAGATCGCAATACAATACATTGACATAATATATTAATGAGTTATATAATAAAAAGATAAGCAGCATGTTTAATATGCAGCAACACATAATACCTGGTAGGTTCAGGGCCTACAGCTTCACAAAGCTCATACAATTGATTTGCAACCATGTAGCGCACACGCCACGACTTATCCTGTTTGGGATCAAATCAGATCAAAGGAAAATTAATCAAATCAAAATGGGGACTTGGTTTGGTGAAAACACATTCCACATACAAACACACATATATACACACAATATATATGTTTTTGACATTTAGATTAATTCAATGTGGATGTGTCCTTTGCAAAAAAAAAAAAAAAATCATTTAATTATCATTCATTTTTAATTCTTAATAAAGCTTAGAAAACAATTTTGTTTAATTTATGTTTTCCTTCATTTTTACACCATAAACATATTGAATAGAATGAACTATTGTTTTCGAACGAAATTTAGAACATGAATTTTAATATCCTTAAAATAAAGTAAATAGATCCAAAACATATAAAAATGCAGTTAATCCTGTTATGGAACAAGCTATTATTGTGAAAATTGGAGAATTGGGAGGAAAGGGGAAGGAAAGAATCAAAGAGCAACTAGAGATCAGCGTTGTTAAAACGTCGTTCTAACTAGGTTAAAACGTGCGTTTTAACATTTTTGTCGCAAAAAACGTGTTAAAACGCAAAATGAATCGACTTGATTGAAACGGCGAGTTAACTCGGTAAACTCGGTTGACTGGGCGAGTTTACCAAGTTGACTCAGTTTTAAAAAAAAAAACAGAAAAGAAAAAGGGGGTTTTAAACGCTTAATGTCTCGACAGTGCTGAGTTCTCCCTGCCCTGGTGCGGCGCGCTGCTCTTCTTCCTCTCGTGCGCCGTCATCCAATGTTGTCAAACTCCAGGATCGGACGAGGATCGGAAGGGGGATAAAAGATCGTAACTCGAGGATCGTAACTCAGATTGTAAGAGTTACGTGTATAATGTAACATTATATTATATATTCATATATAACTAATATTATTTAATTAAGAAAAATTCATCCATAATTTCATACTCAAAAATTCAAAATAAGAATTAAAGTATTAAAATTGATAACACAAGTAAAATGTATTAATAATAAAAAAAGAGTGTAAATAACAAACACTTCAATTAAAACAAGTCCAAATTTTAATAAACAAAATAAGCGAAAAACCTATTTCGAAAAGTAAAATAGAAACTGCATAAAGCAATAAAAGAGGTGCAGAAAGTAACATTATTTATATGGCCCATATTAGGCCCAAATTGCTTTACCCTAATGTTCACTAATCCACGGCAGCTGTGCAGCTTTATGAACACTTACGCAAGTTACGCTTTCTTCTCTATTTCTTCTTCTATGCTTATTCATCCTTCTCTCTTCAACATATGGGATGAAAACGAAGAAGGAAACTCACGCACCAGCGGCGGCAACGAGGAACAGCAACGATGAGAAGTGGCTCAGCGACGAGCAGCGGCGGCAACGAGCAGCGGCGGTGATGAGCAGAGCAGCAGAGACGAAAAAGAGGCGCGGACCGCAGGGGAGAGCTTCTGAGAAATCGAAAGCCTCGAGCCCTAATCGAAACTAAAGAGTAAGTCATTTTTGGGTTTTTTTCTTTCTCCAACCGAAAGATCGACACGGATCGCCGATCCGTGAAAAACGCGAGCAAGATCACGATCCGCCAACGATCCCTGGCATGCCCGATCCTCCTGCCGAGTTAGTGCGGGGAACCTCCTGGAGATCGCAAGATCGTATGAGTATACAAGTATACTCGCGATCTTGATTACCTTGCCGTCATCTGATTCTCGTGCTCCGCCTTCTGCTGCTTGGTCTTCCTGGGTGCTGCTTCGTCTGCTGCATGGTCTTCAATGGTGCACTGGTGCTGGACCGTCTGCTGCTTGGTGGAGCTGCATCTTCATCAATCATCATTAGCTAATATCTTAGTTGTTGAAGGGGCTGCATCTTCCGTCATCTTCCTCTTCCTTTTCTTTTATTCCGTTGTTGAAGTGGCTGCATCTAGTTTATTGTTCATCACTCATCAGCTAATTGGTGGCGCTGCTGTGAGTGAATACAAAAAGGAAGAAGCTGTGTGCTTATGTATTTGGGCCAGACAAGTTGCTTTTTGCTCCCTTTTTTCTTTCTGCAGTTTTCGTATTTTTTTGGGACTTATTTTACTATGTAGTAAACTCTTCCATTTCGTTTACGTTTCACGTTTTTACGTTTTTACTCACCCTCACCGTTTCTGCATTGACACTACGTTTTAACAACATTGCTAGAGATCAAGAAATTCTTTAGTCCTTTTAATAGAGTTACACTCAACAAAACAAAGACAAGAAGGGACTGAGATGGAGAAATCTCCTATCTTATTTACAGAGTTACTATTATAAGAAAACAATACAAAGATGAAAGAACCTTTATTGTTCTCATATCCTATATTCTAGTCAAAGTTGATTTGGATATTAGAAACAAGGGAATATTTCAAAGTTCAAACACAATCAATGCATACGATTTATAAGAGCCAATCAAGGATGCAAAGAAAACTTGCATCTCAATTTTTTTCATAATGTTTTGCAAAAAGTATATACTTTTAACGAATTAACTACTTATTACTATCACATTAACATTATTTGAACAATGATATTTCTATGAAATTTAGATGTATTTTGGAGAGTATAACCATTGTAGTTAGTACTATGTGTCATGGGTGTATCATTTTCTTTAAATTATAGTAAATCATATATTCATATACCTTCAAATACTCTGAGAAATAAAAACACGGTTCTCTTTGTTTTCAAAACATCCAAAGTTGAAATTAATAGCAATTATTTCAGCAATTTCTTTTATTTCAAAATACTGGACATTAGGCATGTATTATGACACAGAATAAGGCCATGTTATTTTTTCTTTTTGCTGTAGTATTCTTGGAAGACTTTTGACAAGGTTCATGTCTTGAAGCTATTAAGTAAATATCTCTTTAGATATAAAATACCAAAACATTCTTACAGAAAAAAGCCCCTCAGGAAAACATGTAGCATAACATCTTAGAAACTGAACATTACTAGATAAAGCACATAGTTTTAAGCATAATGAAGCAGAAAAATTAATTTGATGATAACTAACAGTATATTTAACTCCTAAAAATATACCTGCGAGAAGTTGACAATAACCGGAAGCATATGTGTGATGCAATCTTGTGGCTCCAGCAGTTTCCCAAGAGCAGCACAACCCTCCACAGCCAACAATCTAACAGAGTCTTGATCTGAGCCAGGTTAAAAAGTTACATTACATACTAGGCCAATTGCATTAAGGAAAATTTATTATTGAATCCCCGATTGACAAGCAAAAACATCAAGAAAGAATAAGAAATATGTATTCAATTACCATCCTTAGTAAGATTCTCAAAAATTGACATAGTGTCTGCCTTCAAATGAGCATATTCAACAGTAGCAGCATACTTCCCAAGATTTGAAGCAGCAGATCTTCTAACCATTGGCATGTCATCTTGACACAACACACTGTATATTGATCTCAATTCTGTCTTTGACATTTCTGGTGCACTAGGGTAAGCAATATGAAATAGTCCACATGAAGACACTCTAGCAGTGAACCATTCACCTGATGCCAATCTCTGAAACCAAATTAAAAGAAAATGTTGAAAGGATGTCAAACCAGTAAAACGAATGTAAACTGCCAACATAGCAGGATCTATACAATGCATCATAAATTGATGAATATGCTTCAAAACATATGCAACCATTTAGCACCACCAAAGTGTTCGATATCGCAGCCCATGCAATAGTGATATAAGTTAGAGAAGGAGCAAGTCATTGAATTTATAGGATTTTGGTAGAGAAAGAGAAGAGAAATAAAATAAAGGAAACGGGAAATAAAATAGACTATGACCAACATTCTCTTATGAATATTATTGATGTGATACAAAACACAAAGAACACACCCCTATTTATACTAGTACTAGACTCCTCCTAATCAAATAAAATAAGGTAACACATCAAGATATAAATAAATAAACCTTAAAATATCATCTATTATACTCTAAAATATTCTATGATACAATATTAATATAATGAGATGTTTTCTAGATATTCTAACACAAGCTGACAGGGAGCTTTGGTGCAACAGTTAAAGTTGTTGCCGTTTAACTAGGTGGTCACAGGTTCAAGTTGTGAATTGTCCTCTTGCAAATGCAAAGTAAGGAAGCCAAAAATAGACTGATACAGATCAGATGTTACCAAGTATTGAAAATAAAAGTGAATGGCAAGTTTATAAAAGGAGGAAATAAAAAGAATTAGCTAGGGGGGTTGTTAGGCAGTTAATGGAATAAGTATTTTGTTATTTTGGGTTTAAATAGGACAGCAGGGGGGGAGTTAGTGGGAGAGAGAATATAACTTTCAAAGGTGAGGCTCTTGTACGAGACAGTGGTCTCAAGAGAAGGGAGTTAGGGAATTGTCATTCCTAATTAGCCTTTAGAGTGTAGAAGCTATTCTTCAAAGAAATAAAGATTTCTGCATATTACTCAGCATTCT
>PYAF01001986.1:1258001-1288633 GCA_007407185.1 Glycine tomentella
GAGAATATAACTTTCAAAGGTGAGGCTCTTGTACGAGACAGTGGTCTCAAGAGAAGGGAGTTAGGGAATTGTCATTCCTAATTAGCCTTTAGAGTGTAGAAGCTATTCTTCAAAGAAATAAAGATTTCTGCATATTACTCAGCATTCTCTCGTGTTTCAATTCTGGGAATTCAAGAACTACCTTTCTTGGACCCTATCATAGACTCATAATGGGTCTAACCCATCCAAAAACCCTGCCACGGTGAGGTTTTGTAGCGCCCTTTTTATTATTCTAAAACAAGCTAAAAAAGATACATTAATCAACAACTTTTTTGTTTCACAAGAAGACTAACACGTTTACATTACAGGAAAACTAAATGAATGTGATAATCAGAATCAGAATTCAGAACAATAGGCACCAGAACAATGCATGAACAAGGAAAAACTCTAGGTACAAACTACAAAGTACAATCATTCAATACAGACTTCAACACATGGTAATGACAAAAGTATTTATTATATCAGTGGAACAGCGTAATCTGACCTTCACCAAAGGGATGAAATACTCAACCAAATCACTCTCCCTCATTTGCAATCCAATCCTACATAGTGATTCCACAGCTTTATCTCTCACACAAGTTTCCTCAACAGTGCAAAGCGTCTCCAAAGGCGGCAGCAACACATGGGCATGTTCCACTCCCCCAACAAAAGGAACGAACACCCCCAACTCTTCCGCCATCGCAAGAAGTACCTCATCATCATCATCGTTATTTTCGCCCAAAAATGGTATCAATTCCCTTCGCGTTCGCTCCTCCCCGAGAGCCCGCGCAATCGTCGAGAGCTTTCGAATTGAGTTCAACCGCAGCTGGATGTCATCATTTTTCAGCTCATCTATGAGCACTGCTATTGGATACAGCGGCTCATCAACCATAGACATTTTCTTTTCTTTTCAAAATCTCTAGTCATAACAATTAAAATCAAATTGTTAGAAAATACCACTAGATTGTCAAACTACCATAAATGTTAATGTATAAACTATTCAACTAAAAAAAGGAAACAAGAATTGAACTTCGAAACTAATTAATATGAAATTAATTAATTTCAAAAATAAAACTACACTGCTCATTTACTCTCAGTACAGAGATTTTAGTTTGTACTTTGTATAGCACCTCACCCATAATATTTCAACATTTTTTCAAAATAAATAAAATGAAAATGCAGTGAAAATGGCAAGTCAAAATTTGTGAACAAAACCCTAGAGTTAAAATCCAAAGACAGAGGAACGAAACACCCTACCGTGTAGCACGATAATATCGATATCCTTCGAATTCGCGATTCGACGGAACGGAACTGCGAAGGAATTGCGATGTTATGTGGAACCGTTGGAGAGAGTCAAAGAGCGGTTTCAAAAACGCGCGTTTTGGTCTTGGAGGTACAACACGTGGCCAACGGCGAGTCAGTGTTGAGGGTAAAAGAAAAAAGAAACTCCGAAAACCCTAACGCTTTGGAGGAAGACGAAGGCGGAAGGAGTTTTCTCCAAACTTGAGTCCTTCGAGTTCTTGTGTTTTAAACGCACGGTAACTTTTGTGTTTTTGCGTTTTTAATTACGAAATTACTATTATAGATCGGAAACGGCTCAAGGGTTAGCGCTGCATCGCACGGTTCTTTTTTTATTTGATATGTAAGAAAAAATTAAATATACTAGCATCGGTTTACAGCAATATACGGTTTTTTAATATAAAAAAAAGTAATTGAATAAATAAAAAAAGTTGAAAACTGTCCGGCGGATATGTGCTATAGTTGGACTGTTTTTATATAATTATTATTGATGATTAATAATTTTAAAATCGGACCGGATCAGATGAATCAGTTCGATCAATAGAACCAATCTATTATTCGGTCCAGATGAGCCATGAAATCGGACAATAAAATAATCGGTTAAAAACCGTTAAACCGATATAAAATCGTCAAAATCCATGATTCATCGGTTTTTAACGATTATAATAAAGTGAAAAAAGAAGAAAACCTTTACTCAATTCACATCCACATTCCCATCGCAATTCGCAAAGCAATAATATATACCCATTCCGTTTCTCTGCCTTGGTAATATAAGATACGAATCATAGGTTTTATAAACCAATAAAATATTTTTATTTTATTTTACATCTATTCAATATAAAGTGAATTAAACTATTTACTGAGACCCATAAAATTTAGTATTTAATAAGAAAACTGTGTTAAAACACATATAATTTATATTCTTTTAAGATCTTAAACTCTTATTAAATAGTATTGTAACGGCATTAGTTAAGAAAAATGTGATATACTTTATTATATATTTTTAATTTCTTTAAACTAAATATTATGTTTTCTTACAAGATTTATAACGTTTCTTTTGGACCTACATATTAAAAAACAAAACAATAATTGCTTTCTTATAAATGATTTAAAAATATATTAAAATACTAAAATATAAAATATTTATATAGATATTTTATTTTTTCATAGCACACGTTACAGAAGAAAGTCAAGAAACCCTTTTATCCCATTTACTGTTGCTTTCTTTTGTTCCTTCGCTCAGAAATTTTTATTGATATACTAAGCTGCAGGAAAGAGGTAACCGTGTTTGTTCATTCACCTTTCCTAATCCTAGAACAAACGAACGAACGAACGAAGACACTGCAATCTAGAAAAAAAGGTTCGAACTTTGATGCACGAAAGCCTTCATGTCCGACCATGACATTTACCCTTTTGATCACATGGACGAAGACGATTTCTTTGACGAAATTGATGACCAAAACCATGGCGGGGGTGTTGGGGATGCTGCTCTTGATGAATATGAGATGGTTTGTTTCTTTCTTTTCCTTTTTCTCTTTTTAGGTTTGCATTTTTATTTTTATTTATATTTATTTTTTGAGTTGTTTTATGTATTCATGTATGTATTCATTGAACTTGGAGAAAATTGGGTTTTTGATGTCTTTGGTGATTGGAACAGCTTACTAAGGTGACTGATACATCAGCTGCTCAAGCAAGAAAGGGAAGGGATATTCAGGGAATTCCATGGGAGAGGTTGAACATATCAAGGGAGAGGTACAGATTGACAAGGCTGGAGCAATATAGGAATTTTGAGAACATTCTTACATCTGGGGATGCTGTGGACAAGGTCTTTTTCTTTTTCTATTTCCTCTTTGTCTTTGTTTGGGGTTTTTGTGGAGCAGGGAAATAAAATCAGAATTTGTTTCACAAATGTTTTGATGTTCAAAAGTTTACTCTTTTTTTCCCTATTGGGGTCCCAGGAGTGTACGCAAATGGAGAAGGGTGGCAATTACTATGAATTCTTCTATAATACTCGAATGGTTAAGCCTACTATCCTTCATTTTCAGGTTTGTTGACTTTTTCATGTGCTGCATGCACCTAATATTTTCCTGCTTTTGGAATGGTTAAGCCTAATGTAATGGCTTTTACTGAAGAAAAAAAATATAGTCTAATGTCATATTTGTTTGTGGGATGCAGCTGAGAAACTTAGTATGGGCAACTTCAAAACATGATGTCTACCTTATCTCCAACTACTCTGTTAATCACTGGTCATCATTAAGTGGTAATTTGTCCGAGATAATCAATTTTGCTGGGCATGTGGCCCCGACCCCTACTAAGGTAATGCAGTCTCTTACACAACCTTGTTCATCTATAAAGAAAGAGGAATAAGTGTTACTTGGGTTTTTTCATGCTTATTAATGCAAAGACTTATGTGGAACCTGCATTTTTTTTATAAATCATAAGAACTTTCAGCTGTTCAATATACATGTGTCATGTGTGGTTACTGGTTAATGAATTGGAGAAGATAACATGGTTCATTTGAGAATTATGTGTTATTTGGGTTTTTTCATGCTTATTAATGCAAGACTTATGTGGAACCTGCATTTTTTTATAAATCATAAGAAACTTACAGCTGTTCAATATACTTGTGTCATGTGTGGTTACTGGTTAATGAATTGGAGAACATCATGGTTCATTTGAGAATTTGTTTTAGTTAAGTGTGTTAATGATTAATTTTATACAGGAACACAGTTTAAATGGCTTCAATAATGCTTTACTTAAGTATACATATGTAATTTCTTTGCTTTACTTAACTATGCATTCTTTGGTCTTGTAGAGGTATGCAGGAAATTTGTTGGAAGGATTTTCTCAGACCCAGATTAGCACATTAGCCGTCAAGGATAATCTTCTTGTTGCTGGTGGCTTCCAAGGAGAGCTTACTTGTAAGGTGAGTCTAAGTGATTTGTTCCTTATCGTATACATGTTCTTTAGGCTTTTGATACTTCATTGAATGATGAGTAACTTCTTTAGGCTTTTGATACTTCATTGAATGACGAGTAACTACTTTAGGGTGCAAATACATCTCTCTCTTGGGGGCAGGGGGATTGCTATTGTAGTTACTTCACTTGCCAATATGATTATTTAAAATGAGGAAATAATGTCTGGTATGCCACTTTTTATTTTTCCATGTTTGTTCCCTGGGGTGTGGGTTGCTGTGAACAAATTCTCCCATGGCAAATGTAGGGCAGGTGGTTATAGAGGGCTACACATTCATTAAAAGAATTGCAGGTTATCAGTATGGAATCAGTGATCTGGAGGGTTTGGTTGATATGTGGTCCCTTGCATTAAGTTACTAAAACTTTGAGTTTAGACTCACTCTTATATATTTTTTTTATCAGCAAAAGTATAGATATATTATATATAATATTAAATTCAGTACAAGTGGTACTGTTGTATATACATCCTAGCATCAAAAGGTGCAGAACTATGGTGTCCTAATACATGATAAACAACATGAATTATGAAACCAAAGATCTGGCTGTAAGCTAGGCACCCAACCACACAAAAAACTCTATACGCTAATCCCCCCCTGAATGCAAAATCCATCCCTAATGTTGCTAGACCAAGAATGAAACGAGATGTCAAATCCTTTCTCCAAATTTTTAAGCCAGGTCCAGCAGAAAAATAAAGCATCCTCCATCAATTTATGACCATTGAAACTTACATTTAGGAAGACAATCCTATTCCTATCATGCCAAATACACCATGTCAGAACAATCCACCAAGTCTGCCACCGCTGTACCCTAAGTCCATTAAGATTGCAGTAGGAGTGTTGAAGGAAATGATCTTTCGGAGTTTTCTAGAATACACCCACTATGTTTACCCAAGACAGTGATTCCCATCATAACGGTATGATTTTAGCACAACTGAAAAATAGTTGAGACGCATCCTCATCATGAATTCTTCAAAATGGGCAGCTGACATTGTTTATTTCCACATTCCTTCTTCTAAGGTTATTCTTTGTAGGCAATCTATCCCTGATCAGTCTCCAAGCAAAAAATGAGGCTTTACTTGGGATTTTTAGCTTCCATAGTGCTTTAAACACTCCGCCCTGATTCTTAATTGACAAATCACTGTTGAGTAACATGTAAGTGTTCCCCATTGTATATCTCCCACTTGAATCTCCCTCCAATCTCCAAGTGTCTTGTTCCTGCACTTGTACTAACAGGCCCTGTATATCCTCCATAAATTTTGTAGCTGTGTCTATTTCACCCTCCAAAAAAAAACCTCCTCCATTGGAGCTGCCATTCCCTACCTGCATGTGATGTTGTTCCCATTTGCTGGATATGTTGATGTTGTTGTTGAGAAATATGGTACAATCTTGGATACTTCTCCTTCAGTGACACCCCATCCTCCTTCCATCCATCTTCCCAGAACAACACCTTTGATCCACAGCCTATTTTCTATTTTGTCCCGCTTTTAAACCAGCCCCCCTCCTCAATCGAATTGCAAATGAGGCTTAGGTCCCGTCACCAGAGAGATTCTCTGATGGACCTTCTTGTCTCATCCTAATTCCTCCATCCTCCATGCTTCGAACTTAGAACTTGTGCCCATAGTTCACCTTGATGATGAAACATATTCCAACGCCATTTCCCGAGTAAAGCATAGTTGAACTTCACCAACTCCTTGATATCCAAGCCCCCTTTCTCCTTTGGTAGACAAATTGTTTCCAAACTCACCCAGTCAATCTTCTTCTGATATGAGTTTCCTCCCCACAAGAACCACCTCTGTAGCCTCATCAACCTATCCACCACCTTCTTCGGCGCCCTGCAAAAGAGAAGAAAAAGATAAGGATCGAGTTCAAGACTGACTTTATCAAAGTCACCCTTCCCCCGAAAGAAAGGTATTTTTGTTTCAACTTTGATAGTTTTCTCTCATTTTTGACTACTGGATCCCATGTCTCACTACGCCTTGGGTTTGCCCCAATAAGTATACCCAAATAAGAAAAGGGTATTGACAACATTCTGCAATTTAAGTAGCTAGCTGCATTGTTTATCCATTGTACAGTCGTCCCAATCGCCCCAAATCTACTTTTGGCAAAGTTTATCTTCAATCCTGACACCAACTCAAAGCTCCTCAGCATCACCTTGATTGCTCTAACATTTTCCATCATTGCTGTCTCAAAGAAAATTGTATCATTTGCATACTGTAATATGCTGATGTCACCATGTTATTTTTGCCGACCTTAAAGCCTTCAAACAAGTTCTTCTCCTGTGCTTCTCTCATCAGACCGGTTAAGCCTTTAGCTACAATGTGTAACAGGAATGGGGCAAGCGGGTCCCCTTGCCTAAGTCCTCTTTGAGGAGTGAACTCAGCTGTTGGACTCCCATTGACCAATTTGGAAACAAAAGCTGATTTTAGGCATGCTTCGATCCATTTAATCCATTTAGTACAGAAACTCATCCGCCTCATCATACACAAAACAAAATCCCAGCATACTGAGTCATACGCCTTTTCAAAATCAACTTTGAACACAAGGCATATGTCTACCTTTATTACACCTTTTTGCTTCATCAACCACTTCATTGGCTATAACCACGCTGTGCAGCTTATGTCTACCTTCTATGAAAGCAGTTTGGCGTTCATCTATGGTGGTTGGCAGTACCTTCTTCAATCTTCTAGATAACACTTTGGCCACAATTTTATACACGCATCCTATTAATGAAATAGGTCTGTATGCATTTAAACTCTGGGGATCATGGACCTTAGGGATCAACGCTAAGAATGATGCATTACTTCCCTTTGGAAAAACTCCGTTGACATAGAATTCATCCAGAAAGCGAAGCAGATCTGATTTGATAACACCCCAGAATTCCTTGATACACTTGAAATTTAATCCATCCGGTCCAGGGTTCTTCTCGCTGCCACAATCCCACACCGCATCCCTCACTTCGTTCACATCTAAGCGCGCCTCCAAGAGATTATTATGCTGCTGTCCAATGGACTTAAATCTGACCCCGTCTAACTTAGGCCTCTCCCACTCAGTTTTCTCAAATCTCCTCTTGAAATAGTGTCTGATTTCCTCTTTGACCCTGCATGGCTCCTCTAACCAGCTCCCATCAACAAACACTCCTCTAACCATATTGTATATACGTTTCCTATTTAAAGTCAAGTGGAAGAACCGATAATTGTATTCCCCTTCCTTGGTCCATCTAGTCCTTGCCTTTTGCCTCAGAATTGATGCATTTGAATGTGCTGCTGCCCACAATTTCTCCTGCAGTTGCTTTCACAGTTTTATCTCTTTGTCATTCAGTTGTCTGTCCTCACCTTCTATTTCCAGCTTGTTAAGCTCCAGCTCTAATCTTCTTAGTTTCTGCTTAATTTCACCGAACTTGGAGTTATTCCATGCTTTTACGATCCATGATAAAATGGGTGCTTCCTTGCCATTTGGCAAGCCATTCTGTGGATACAAGAACTCTGTCCAATCTGCTTATGGCTGTCCCATTTGGTCTGTACCAGGTGAATTTTCACCCCACACAAGGCACATCCCAACCTCTAAATCTGCAATCCATTCATTAAATTCCTTCATAATACCTTCATCTTGCATCCTTTGACATATGCCTACTCTTTCTGATGGTCTTCTAATATTATTAAAATCTCTTATTATACACCAAAGGCCCCCCATATTTGCATGTCTTATCTGTTTGATTCGTTTCCACAAATTTCTTTTCAAAGCTGCATCTCATGGCGAGTATATGTTCACTATTATCATTTTTCCACCATCCGCGATCCTTATCCCTTCCAGGTAAATGAAACCTCTTCCAATCAGCTTCTTCTCTAATTTAAATGATTCCTCATTCCAAATGCACAATATTCCTCCAGCACTATTACATGCTGGTTGCAATTCCCAACTGACATCAGAATTACCCCACAAAGGTTGGCATACATTCTTATCTATCACTTCCTTCTTAGTCTCTTGTAAGTATAACATATCTACTTTTTTTCTCCCACCAGTTTTCTGATTGAAGCTGACTTTAAACCCCTCCCCAGCCCCCTTATGTTGTATGTTATGATCTTCATCAATCACCTTCACTGTTTCCCATCCTCTGAACCTCTCCCTGATCCCTTTCTTCCATGCTTACCATTTTGCACACCATTATTCCTTCCTGGTTATTACAGTTTACTCCCAAATATTCTGTCATGTCCCAATTACTCGCTGCTTCTTTTACCAGGTCACAGTTTGTAGGACTCGAGGCTGACTTTAATGCCACTGTAATATAATTTTCATTGTGCCTTTCCTCCCAACCTACAATTTCCTTCAGCCCATTACCCCCTAGCATTTTTGGAGAAGTTTCGTGATTGGTTTGGCAAGTAGTAGACTCCTTTCCTTTATTGCTGTTCTGTTGTTTTTTTGGTCCATCTCGGGGTACATTTATTTCTTTGGGTCCTATTTCCTTTTTGCACCACCTGTTTCTTGAATATACCTTCCATTTAGGGTCAGGCCTATTTATGTTAGAGCCCAACAGCTTATATTTCTTTCTTTGTCTTTCATCAGTGCTTTTTTTAGTGGGTCCCGTAAGTGACCAGGCTGCTTCCCTTTCTTGTGGACCATCACGTGCCTCCACCTCCTTTAATTCAAAATTATGAGTCAAATGTGGGCCCCTTTCTTCCCTATTTTTTCCATTCTTATTTCTGTTTTTGTTCTTCTCTCCAACAGCCATAGCACTAGCCACCATTTCCACGTCAACCCCTGCTGCCCCTACCTCCTGACATGTACCCCCTTTGTCATTGTTGTCCTTATCACCAAGCTGGTTCACTTGGGTGGGTGTCTGTCGTCCGCTGAAAGCATTCATTGCTTCATCCCCATGGCTAGGACTTTTGTCGCTGGACCTAATATGGGTGGGTCCACATGTTAGTGAGTCCTGGTGAATAACCATGGGTACTTACTAGGTACATTGACTAGTGGACAATTGATTCTCCCCACCGCTTCTGTTCTGGTCACCCCCAGCTACATCCACAACCATGGCTATCGTCGGAGAACGAAAAATGTATCATCCGACGACAAGCTCAGCCCCACGTCACTCTCGTCTGACGATATTTCCTCTAATGGCCCTGCCAGGCTCTCCCTGTTGCATTTACACCTGCAGGGGCTATAGCACGTCTCCTCAATGATATTGATAACGTATTCAACCTCATTAACGGACGCCAATACATTGTGGTTAATTGTAGGGTGCCATGGTGTTTTAATGAACACTCGCGCCCTGTCCAGGCGTTGGAGGTCTTCAGCATCGTCGTCAATATCCACCACTTCACCCACCCCTGCCGCAATCTTTTTAATAATCTTCTAGTTCCATGCATATAATGGGATTCCCCAGTACAAAACCCAAACCAACCTGAGTCTAGACCTTAGGATTGGGCTCCATTTCTCCAATGTATGAAACATGGACAATCCCCTTTCATCTTCTTCCCTACACAATTCCTCTACTTTGGTATCACTAAGGCCCATGAGTAGCACCATGTCGTCACCAAGGTACTTTGGCTTAATGTCTTCACCTCCATCCCACAAGAGTTCTTCTTCTAGTCTATCAAACACCGTCAGATTCCTTAATTTGCCTACGCAAGCGTCACGGAACCATTTCCTCCTTTCCATGGGTATAGTTAATTGAATTGATGAGTGGGATGGCTTTAATGTCGCTTGTGCATGTGTCGAGAACCATTTATTCGTCGTCGTTTTGCTGCCTGTCGCAACCGCTTTCGCGTATGAAACTGGTAATGCCTGTCATTGAGGATAATGCTTTTGGGCTCCTCCATTTAATGTTGTTTGTGCTGTTATCGCCCTGTCTTTGTCCTCGTCTCTCTCTACTAGCTTATCCCTGACTGGCCCCTTCTTGCATTGGTCGTCCTTGTTGGTTTTCTCTATCAACTTCCATTCCCTTCCATTTTTCGGGAGATTCACATGCTGTTTAAGTCCACCCATAATCAAATTATCCAGCTGTCTCTCGAGTTTCTTGACGTCATCAACCCCTTTGAATCGCACAAAACCATATCTCCTTCCACTCCTATTTCTGTTCTTTGCGATGAATATTTCCCTGACGTCATCCCATTTGTTGAACTCAAACCACAAGTCCTTTTCCCTCATATCTTCTGGGAAGCGTGTGAAGTAGAAAGAAGACACATCTGATGCATCCCTCCACTTTTATATTATCCTTATGATCCTTATATGTACTAAAGAGGAACACGTTTTTCTTTAGATTTTCATTTCTGGCAGATTCCCTGTTAAATATTGTTGAGCTTTTTGACTTTGGAGAGTAATATCTAGAGGTAAGATTGAATCTTGGGAAACAAAAGGCCTGTTTGACCAGTTTGGTTCAAAATACCACCTTGTTTTCACTTTAATAAATGGTACCTCTGCTTGTGAGGAGCTTGGTCTCCCTTATTTCTACTCTTCCTGTTTCTGTCACAAAATCACTTCTCAATCAAGCTCCACTTAATAGCCTAAGATTAACTCGTAGTTAATAACACTTGCTTTTGGGGGTCAAACCTTCCTTAATTCACAGGGCTTGCCTTAATAGATATTCATGATTCTATGATCTCGGTGTTTTTTCCTCTCTTTCTCCTCTTGTGGCTTGCTTCTGTCTGGTTTGGCAATATATACTTAGTGTGTGTGTGTATATATATATTAATTTATTCATTTTATTGGATATGTAGTAGGAATTATTGCTGCTACACAAGTCTGCTACTTCTCTCTGTTTCTCCAGTTTGTCCTATTAGGATTATGTTGGATGCAGCTTATAATGTCTATATTGAATGCAGCGTTTGAATAAGAAAGGAGTAAGCTTTTGTACACGGACCACACATGATGATAATGCTATAACAAATGCAATTGAAATATATGACACCTTGAGGTATTTTTCGTACCAAGTTTATTTGTCTCAGTTTGGAACATGAACATTGCTTGACATGGAAACTTTTGCAGTGGTGCAACTCATATTATTGCTTCCAATAATGATTGTGGTTTGAGAGAATATGACACAGAAAGGTTTCAGCCTTTGAATAACTTCCAGTTCTCTTGGCCAGTGAATGTGAGCTCTCTCTATGCAATCTGACTGATGCAGTATATTTTGTTATTATCTTTTCCTTTTTTAGCTAATTATTCTCCCATTTGGGTTCATTTTAACTTTCCTCTCTTACACTGTTGTATTTTTTATTTTATTTTCTTTAGTTGATTAGAAAAAAAAATTGTATAAGGAGTAGAGAGAAAACAGATAAAAAAGATGCAGGATAAGAACTCTTAGAACTGATAAAGAAAACCAAAACAGAGGCACAAAAATTGAAGTCCTATAACTATAAAACTAGTTAGTGTAATTTAAAATTTAAAAAGTCTGTTTGGTCAAACAAAGAATCAGAGATTCATTGGATTATCAAATGATACATAGTGCGATATGATCAAAACAGGTAGAAAAGCTGTCCAATGTCTTTGTATATATTAGATGTTGATTCCATGAAATAATACATGTGCTGAAGACCAAAGGGAAGCCACATACACACTTCTATCTATAGCAAATTTAGAGGATATGATGCACCCTTATTGATTGAAGCATTCCTTTCCAGTCACATACACTACACCTCACAAACCACACAGGGCCATATTGTTTTGATTTTCATCTTAATTCTTATTTCCAAACCCTTGAAAGTGGGCATGAAGAAACTGATCCAACCAACTAGGACATCTCTAGCCGGGAAAAATTGACCTTAGAAGAAGCTTTGGTTTTCCAAATTGACTTATCTAGGGAAAGCTTTCCCTTGTAGGAAAATAAATGAGAAATTGAAGATTTGCATGAAAATTTGAAAAATACCAGAAGAATCCAGGTTCCAAATTCCATATCTTGATTAGAAGGAAAGGCAGCATAATCAAGTAAAGCAAAGAGGGATTGAATTTGACTAGTTTCTCTATTGTTCAAATTTCTTGTACTGTTTGATTGTCTTAAACTGTTTTTCTTGTTTCGAGCATGGCAGTTGCATTCACAACTTATTTGTAATTTATATTTTATATGTACTTCCTTGTTTCCTAACCATTTGCTCTTGGTACAGCACACATCAATCAGTCCAGACCGGAAGCTTATGACTGTTGTTGGAGATAACCTAGATGGACTGCTAGTGGATCCTCAAAATGGGAAGGTACTTAGTTCCTCTGATCATGCATCTATTGGAAATTTCTTTTCAAGTACATTTTTCCTACTTTTCCAGGGGAATATTCTGTTGCTGTCTTTGGTTTAGTTCATGCATTTGCTAATGGATCAAATCCTTTAATTTTTTTTTCCTAAATTTATGTCTATGATTCTTTTTGTGACGGAGAATGATGCATATGGTTGTGAAGCTGGAAAAGTTTCGTAATTGGCTTGTATGTAGATTTGTAAATGCTAGAGAAAACTAACGTTTATCCTTTCATTAGCTTGGAATTTTCTTTATCTTAAATTATTGGTAGAAAGCTGGAAAATATTTTGCAGTTTTTTCCAACCGTTAAAATAAGTCCCTAGCTCTTTGTTACTTTTGGAAATATGCCTTTAGATTCAGGAGGGCTAATCATTTTAGATCTTCCTTATTCCTTTGGTTATCAATTTTTGTGAATTATTTTGATCAATTTGAAACTAGTTCCTTGTACTTATCATATTTTTTTGTGTGCATGTTGCTGATCTATCTATCTTTAGTTTAAATTTTGATCATACAAGGAGAAAATGGGAAACAAGTAAAACTTTCATTGAACGTATATGCTATGATATGGCCACATGGGTACTCACTGTTAAACATCTCCAAGGGATAGTGAATGCATGCTAGATATGAAACGGATGGGAATGGGAGATAGTGTTTCAAAATACGAATGCAATGAAATTAAGCACTATGTAGTTACTTTTAGCTTTATACTTTCCCAAAAAAACAGCATACCACGCTGAAGAAACTTCCACTAACATCTGAGACTCGTTTATTTTTTTAGACTGTTGCCAATTTGGTTGGTCATCGTGATTACTCTTTCGCTTCTGCGTGGCATCCCGATGGATGTACCTTTGCAACGGGGAATCAGGATAAGACTTGCAGAGTATGGGATGTTAGACACTTGTCATCTCCTACTGCCATTCTCAAGAATAACCTAGGGGCAACCCGGTCTATTCGGTTTTCTTCAGATGGTCAATATATGGTGGTTGCTGAGCCTGCAGATTTTGTGCATGTTTATAGCACGAAAGCAGACTACAGAAAACGTCAAGAGATTGATTTCTTTGGGGAAATTTCTGGGGTTTCTCTGAGCCCTGATGATGAGTGTATGTATATTGGAATCTGGGACCGGACTTATGCAAGCTTGCTTCAGTATAATAGGAAGCACCAATATAAATATCTTGATGCCTACTGTTGACCTTGATTTCTGCTAGTTTGATTTAGCAATATCATGTTGATTTATAGAGAAGTTTAAGATTCTAGATCCTTCCCATTTGTTTTTCGCAGTACTCTATGTAGGTCAGTCTGATTAATCAAGACCACAGCAGCATCATAAGATATCTGTAAAATGAAATCATGCCTCACCTTCCTTGTATTTCTGAGCTTCTGATGTGAATGCCACCAGCAGAAATCGCAAATTGCATGGTATTAATGTTAAATACATTGTCTTCATGTCTGCATCCTACAATGGATAATAATATAGCATGGCTTACTTTTATTCGGAAAGCAAATGGTGCTCGGTTAAGTAACTTCTTAGGTGTAAATGCGCCTTGGTATTGGCTGTTAAATGTTCTTTTTCTGGATATTGTGTTTAAATTATTCTTTTGAAAAAATTTAGTAGCATTCAGACAAGTTTTATGAAAATGTCACTAATAAAAAGTGAATGCAAGTTAATTAGTGGAGTGTATATGAAATGTATTTATCAAATATAGAGATTATATTGGGAGTGGTATGTTGAATTGTTAATGGCATTTATCTCGTTCTCTTTATAGTTTTAAAGTAGTTTTTTAAGGAAACATCATTGCTTTGTGCATACTGTATAAATTGAAATTTATAAAAACGGAAAGGAAAAAAAGTAGAAAAATGTCTGGCTATATATGGAAAGGAAACAGAAAAATGAAATAGAAAGAAGCACAGGAATCTCAAATCAAATGAATGCTACCCATTTCATCAAACAAGTGATTAAAAGCTGTAGATAAAAGTGATCCTTCTTTCAAGCATCATTCCAGCTTCCACGTTTCAAGCATAATTCTTACATCTTCAATGATCAAACACGTTAATTAAAGAACTTTTAAGTTTTGCTCATTCTGTTCTCAACCTTCATAGCTTTGAGACAATGGATGCTATATCCATTGCAAAAAAATGACTACTTTGGCTGTTATAGTATGTTTACAATTCAAAAATTGAGAAGTGAATTCTTAGGACGTAATAATTTTTAGAAGTTTTGTATTTTAAAGCTTGAGTATAAATCTAGGGATTTCATCTTCAAAGAGTTTTCTGGAATCTTGATAAATTGGTTAGCTATAATCTCCTTGGTAATTTTAAAGTAGTTTTATGAGCAATTTAGCCTATCTTTGTTTTACCTTGGTCAGCCCTTAGACCTCAGTGGATAGTGATGCATGATAATTATTTGTTTTTAATATGTTCATGAATTTTATTTTAATTAATTTGTTTTGATATTCTTGACTAAAATTATTTACTTGGCTACCAAATATAGGAGGCCTTCAAAAAAGAAATATATCCGGTAGTATGGTTTGAAATTGAAACTACTCGCCGTTTATTAAATTATAATAAGGGGCGGGTTGTATAGACTTAATGGCAACAAAACAACCACAATGAATCAGAATAGAAACACAACAACGCACATATTTTTATTCTTTCAAACTCTAACAAACATGCTAAAGTACCGATTAATGGAAAGAATCAGGGTTACAACAAACAAAATGGAAAGAGGGAAGGGTACCTGGTTTAAAGTGTTGGCATGCAGATATTACGGAGGATAAGGTGCATGAAAACATGTGGCAGCAATTTTTAAATTAATATATATGTGGATGATTTTCGAGGAGCTAGTGTTTTTTTTTTGAGAAGCTGGTGAATAATGTCGTAACATATAACATTACTCTTTCTAAATGCAAGGTGCTAAATTGTACGAAACAATTTAGCACGAAAATTCATGAAAACTTAAAATCTAAGGTTCTCCATGATTTTTATCAAATGCTTTTTTTGTTTTTGTTTTTTTCTTTAACTTATTAACCAACCAAAAGAAAACAACGATCTCGTTCTTATTTTCGTAGAAACTAATTTCGTAACATATACCATCCCTCTTTCTAAATGGAAGTTGTTAAATCTTACCAAACAATTTAGCTCAAAATGCACAAAAACTTAAATCAATGGTTCTCCATGAT
This sequence comes from Glycine tomentella, assembly GCA_007407185.1. Classification (NCBI taxonomy): domain Eukaryota; kingdom Viridiplantae; phylum Streptophyta; class Magnoliopsida; order Fabales; family Fabaceae; genus Glycine; species Glycine tomentella. Next base: position 1,273,691 of record PYAF01001986.1, read on the forward strand.
TTCCATCAAATGCCTTTATTTTGTTTTTTCATTTTCTATTTAATTTTTAAATAATAAAAAAATAATTATTTCGGGCTTACCTTCGTAGAGACTGATAATTTCGTAACGTATAGGAATATAGCATTAGCATTCCTTTTCTAGATTCCAAAGAATGTAGAATAACTCGAACAGGTAGATGGGTCATTTTGAAAATCCATTTCATGATATAATTTGAGTAGAAATCGCATTTGTTTGATTTGAAGTCATATATATAAAATGGTGCATCACAAATCTACGTTAAGAGGATTGGATTGCGTAGGATATATGATGAATGTTTGTTTTGGAGCAGGAAGGTGACTAACAATATCCCATTTCTCAGCATCAAGTACCAACTCAAGAGTTTTAACTTTTAACACACACAATTAATGAAGATCGATCGACTTTATTCAGAATATCAATATACATGGATTCTTTTAGAAGACTAGGGACCACAATGTGTAGAATTTAGATAGGGTAATAAAGTATTTGTAGTTATACTACCTGCATTAAAAGAAATTGTCTTTAAACTTCATCTGAAAATAAATTTAGCATTCGTGTTCATACAAAATGATGTGTACACATATACTTGGACTTATTACCTACATTATAGGTAAATAAAATATTTAAGTGTACCTTAATTCTAACAAGTAAAACAATTTTTTAATATTAAATTAATGAAATAAAAAGTATTAATAACAAGTGCAACATCTTGGTTCTACATACTTAAAGTATCACATGAAAAAAACCTTTTGCCTTAAAAAAAAAAAAACATTGAAAAAAACCTTACTCCTCCTATACGCAAGATGTTTTTTTTTTCTTCGAATCATTCAAAAATAAAAACAAAACACTTAAGCTCAATATAGAATATAAAACTTGCGTTGTTTTAGTATATTTTTAAATATTTTCAAAATTCGATTTTTAATGATTTACTTTTCAATTTTGCGCATGACTTGATAGGTCAAATTTTGTGATAATTGTGATGAGTATGTTTATTTATTTTCTAGACTGAGTTCCAGGAAAGCCCAACCCAAATGAGCATGACCCGAAAAGCACATCTTAATACCCTTTGCATCCGGATTGTGATAGAAGAGAGGAGCTGAGGAGAAAAGGACAATATTCATATAAATGAGATTTAAATTTTTTTTCTATTAAAATTAATTAAAAAAAGCCAACCAAGATACTTTTAAATTTTTGAAGTATGTGCATGTATTAAGTATTCAATCAGCACAAGTTGCTTAAAATCAGAATTTGATGCACATAATTGGATCTTGTGTTGAAATATATGGGGACAAAGAAACAAATTAAACTATGAAGAGAGAGTGTGTAGGGTAGTGACTAGTGCCCCAAAAGAATCCCGTGAATAAGATTTGGATCTTCTGAGTGAGTTGTGTTGTGACCACCACCGGTGCCCATCACGCGTAGCTCATGTTGCCTTGGACCCACATCAACTAAAAATATATATACATTCCAAATTATTATCCCTTACCCGTGGTCCTCTCTTCTTCTGCCTTAAGGAAAACTAGTTGGTAACATTTAAATTTTAAAAACTAAAAATAAAGTATTGTTTGATTTTCTTTGGTGAACAAGAATATTACTACATGATTTTTGTGGAAAATGGCTCGAATTTGATTCCCGTATAATATATTCTTAAAATAGATAACAAATTTTAAATATGACTCAATTAATTGAGGATGATTAGTCATTTAATTATGCCCATATGTATATGAATAATCACTTAATATACATAATAACAAGGGAAAAAAATTAATCATAAATTTGTAAGTTGGAAGGGAAAAACTGTTCCTTTCAAAAAAAGAGAGGAAAAAACTGTTCGATCTAGCTCCCCCATATCATTAAAAGAGGTTTTTATTATAAAAAAAAAGAAATGAAAAAGAAGTTCAGTTACCACAGCTATTACTCTCTATGGCTTGTTTAAAGTTTCCATATCCTTTATGTGATAATCTTAAAAAGTAAAAAAGTGTTGAAGGAGTATGGGAATCAGAATATAACTATGTTGTCAAAACAAGACTGGACTCATCCAACCGACTATATCATTATTTTATCCCGTTCAAAGAATGGTACTTTCCTTATTCGATCTTCTCTTTTGTCCGGAATAATTGTTCTTGGGCATTTATTCAAAGCAAAATAGCTGCCCCAAAATAGTGTTACATGATGGTTGGGTAGGGCTCGAGTTTTTAAGGTTACACCATACGTATAATGGAAATGTAGAATTCAATTTACAAAAGCAAGTAATTCAATCTTTTAACAAGCATAGAGTTGAAAGTGATCAAATTCTTGTAACTTTATTCTATTTATCGTATTGTAACTTTTAGGCTCTTTATTTAAGCTTATCTTTAGTACTGACCTAGCTTAGTTGCACACCTATGGGGATCAAGGTAAAAGAATATGTGTTTTCTTACTTATTACTTATTACCCGAGGTTTTAAGACTAAGATTTGTGTTTTGTATTCTATTTTACTTCATAATCTCAGTTTAAGATCACCAACATTATGTGGTTGAATAGTTTGGTACATCACCGTGTGCTCCTGACAGGATGATGTGTACCTAAGCGCGAATATATGCTTAGATTGAAACCCTAACAGTCTGAACACTGTAATTTTTTTTTTTTTTATCTCATTGTGAAAAAAAGGAAAATGAAGAATTTGGCTAAAAGTTAAGAGTTTTGAGGAAAAAAAATAATTAAACCACTTGTAGGAAAAGAAAACCTTTTGAGAGTGTTAATTAAGGCACTGTATCGATGAGATTGTTATTATTGTATTCCTATTATTATTTTCATAGTGGAAGACATTTTTATTATGTCACTCAATGTGATAACACAGTGTGAAAAAAGTCAAATTCAAAGATAATAAGTTATTCATTGGCCTTATATTGGGCAATTTTATTTGATATCTTTGCCAACATGTTTTTTTCTCTCACAAGAATCTCTTTTAAAAATAATTTTGTTCAATATACGGTCGAATCAATATAAAATATGGATATATCTCTTAACACAAATTTAAAATTTGTTTACTATGTTGTATGGGACTAATGTCTTCCATTAGAATCAACCCCATTGATGGGGGGGATCATTTTGTTTTACAATAGAAGGGACAATTGTTTTAAGGTTATTGGATTGTTTACAATGATTTGATTCTTGGAATGACATATTTAAGAAAGATATTTTTTATGTTTTGTTAAATCCACATTTGGTTGATTTTTAACATTAATTTGTTTAAATTTTTAAATAATATTATCTGATATTTTCAGAAATTTCGATTCTCTAGCTTGAATCAAGGACATTGTTTTCAGGAATGTTTCGTAATTTTCTAAACAAACCCTTGACAAAAACAAATTAAAGTAATAAAAAAACAACTTAATAATTTACTACGTTCGTTTTTTTTTTTTGGTAAATTAATTTACTACGTTTATGGTTGAATATCATTTCAAAATTTGTGCAATACTAATACGTAAATGATTAAAAACTTTATATAAAATACGTACATTTTTCTTATTAATTCATTTTAAAAAATATAATTTTAAGAGAATTAAGATAAAACGAGCATGCGTATAATATATATGTTGGTTTTTTAACTGTTAATTATTTCATTTTATTATTTTTAAGTTTCCAATCAGTGGGACAAATCCAAAACAAAATGAAATTTGATTGGGAAGAGGAAAATAAAAATAAAATAATAAACGCTAGATGCTAACGAACGCATGGGGTCGAGAAAAGAAGTGTGCAACCGTTCTAGGAAACAAGTTTGAAGATTCGCGTCAGTCGTCACTGATGAGAACACTGAGTGCACTCGAAGTTAGAGATTGATGGGGTGGTTGCATACTTGTATTTGTCTTGCACAATAACTTTGTATTTGTATATTTTTTCACAATAACTTTCCAATAAATAATAAATATTTTCTATTTTTATATATCTAACAAAACAAATTATTATTTTTGTCTAAACTACGGATATTTTACAGGTAATTATATTTGAGTAGAATAAAATCATTATAAACAGTAAAATTGTTTTTATCTTTAAATATTTAATATAATTTGATACTCAAAACTGGAACTTTAAACATCTAGTTAACCTGCTGTAATAAAATAATTTATCTGTTAAAGGTATAAAAAAAATTAGACTTATAATAGATAGTAATTAAATTAAAAAAATATTTGATTCTCACTTCCAGTTCCAGTTTCTTAAGAGTAACATATCATTGCTTGAATTAAACGCGATGGAGAAGTTGCACTAGAAAAGTACAATTAATATACGACTTGCTTGATCTGATACAGTCCAAGGTCCAGTTTGCTGTATATTGATGGATTCTAGAAGACTTGGATTCATAATAAAAATGAGATGTACACAATTCACTCATTGCACAGGGGTGTTTTCAAACTTTTAAAATGATTATAAATAAATAGATTTATCCATGATCAGGAATTGCATGGAGCATATTGGATGATAATGATAATAGTATTTTAATTTTTTTTATATATAAATTTGCGCATTATACATTTCTAACATTGCATTAAGTCTAAAGATTTAAATAATATGAAATATACTAAATCTAAGAAACATACTACTAAAATGTTAACTAATTCTGAATTCTTATATCAACCAGCACTGCAATTAAAAATAATTTAAAATGACTGATGTGTCATAAAAATAAAGAATTAGCCTGCTAAAGAGTTAGTTTTATGTCTTGGGCCTTAAATTTTATATATTAAAATAAAATAAAAATAATTATTATGATAATAGATAAGAGAAATACTGATAACATTATTTTTAATATTTTTTTATTATTAGTTAAAATTTATTAAAAATCATAAGATTTTGTAGTTCACATTTTTTTTTTAATTTCTCAGTAATTTTATAATTTTAACGTATAACAAAGAGAAAGTTAAAAGAAGTGTGTTGCTAATAATATCTTCAATATAGATAATAGATACATTCCTAGCCACACACACAAAAATAAAAAAAAATAAAAATTGGAAAGCTACCTTACAGCTGGAAATTCTACCTAAAGTGAAGATATTCACATAAAAACTCCCTAATAATATTTCTTCCTACTAGAGTTAAACTATGGAAAAAGTGGCAGTTGTCATTACTTTCGAAGGTGATATACCGAAAAGCGAATCAGTTTCTTATTTTCATTACACATGAAAGCAACATGATTTTTGTCACCTATTGTTGTAGGATCTATTGATATATACCAAGGCAGTATTATTATAATGGAGTGATTATGACTGAGGTTAATGATGTAGTTGAATTATTTAATTATCTTTAATATAAATTTATTCTTCTCATTTTTACTATTTTCTTTGCTTTAGCAATATTGACATTTTCTACACCCACCTTAATGTTGTACTACCCATGCTATATTATTTTTTTATTGCATTCATAGCAAATGAAGTACAGTATTATTTTTCATCTGAACTACAATCTCTCTATCTCTCTAATATTCTACCAGAATCAAGATTCTTTTCTCTAGATTGAAGGACAACTAATTTTTTTTTCTCAATTTTAAAATCACCAAAGAAAAATAAACCACATAACATCATGCAGTGACAAGAGTTGGAAGTATCATAGTATCTGTAATTTTAAACTAAAAAAGGGACCTTTTTAAATAGACTGTCAGCTCCTCCTCATAGAAGCATCAAGATCATAGCTTCAACAACAATATTACTCTTCCCCATTTGAATGATAGTAAAACTACAAAAAACCTCACAAGGAAATAGTAACACACATATACACATGCACACAAAATTATTCTTCAATCCACATTAAAAAAAAAAGAAGCATATGAACTCTCTCAATATTTGAAAACAAGAGAAAAGGAAGGCACAAGGAGGTAGAGTAGAGGTTGTAAGACGCCACAAAGGCCTTGTCAGGTTGGCAATATTTGTCTGTAGGTTAGCCACGTTTGTTGGACCGAAACTGTTTGATCACGGACTACACTAACAATACCATATTCACCCCATTATTGGCTTTCTCAATGATCCATCTCTCACCCCATTTTGGTAAAATATTCTCTTCTCGTGAGCACACATGATGTAATATCGTTTTCGCTTAAGGTAGTGTAACTAACATCTGCTAGTCATTACAGTTTTCACATACTATGTTATCCCTAAAGAAAAAAAGAAGCCATAGTTAACTACTAACTAAAGTCTAAAAATAGAAATATAACTCCATCAACCTCAGAAAGAGGAAGAAGAAGAAGAATGGGCAGTTTTCAGTTTCACTTGAGAGTTTTGAGTTTGCTGATTTCAGTTTCATACTTGCTGACGTGCTTGGGGAACAATGACATACCTGTCCAGTTGAATGATGATGTTCTTGGCCTGATTGTGTTCAAATCAGACCTTGATGACCCTTCTTCTTATCTTGTTTCATGGAATGAAGATGATGCCAATCCATGTTCATGGCAGTTCGTGCAGTGCAATCCTGAGAGTGGAAGAGTTTCTGAGGTCTCATTGGATGGCTTAGGACTATCTGGAAAGATTGGAAGAGGTCTTGAGAAGTTGCAGCATCTAACGGTATTGTCCCTTTCTCACAACAGCTTGAGTGGGAGTATTAGTCCATCACTTACTCTTTCCAATAGTCTTGAGAGGCTGAACCTTAGTCACAATGCTCTTTCTGGTTCCATTCCTACTTCTTTTGTGAATATGAATTCAATAAGATTTCTTGATCTTTCAGAGAATTCATTCTCAGGACCAGTCCCTGAGAGTTTTTTTGAGAGCTGTTCTTCCCTTCACCACATTTCTCTAGCTAGGAACAAATTTGATGGACCAGTTCCTGGCTCACTGTCTAGATGTTCCTCATTGAATAGCATTAATCTTTCCAATAACCGTTTCTCCGGTAATGTGGACTTCAGTGGGATTTGGTCATTGAACAGGCTTAGGACTTTGGATCTATCCAACAATGCCTTATCAGGGTCTTTACCAAATGGAATTTCATCCATACATAACTTTAAAGAGATCTTATTACAAGGTAACCAATTTTCAGGTCCATTATCCACTGATATCGGATTCTGCCTGCATCTGAGTAGGTTGGATTTCAGTGATAATCAATTGAGTGGAGAACTACCTGAGTCACTAGGGATGCTTAGTTCTTTGAGCTATTTCAAGGCATCAAACAATCATTTCAACAGTGAATTCCCTCAATGGATTGGTAACATGACCAGTCTGGAGTACCTAGAGCTCTCAAACAATCAGTTCACTGGAAGCATCCCACAGTCAATAGGGGAACTGACATCACTGACTCATCTGAGCATTTCAAATAACAAGCTTGTTGGAACTATTCCATCATCATTGAGTTCCTGCACAAAGTTATCTGTGGTCCAGCTCAGAGGCAATAGCTTCAATGGCACCATTCCAGAGGCTTTGTTTGGCCTAGGATTGGAGGACTTAGACTTGTCTCATAATGGATTGAGTGGCTCAATTCCACCAGGATCAAGCAGGCTCTTGGAAACTCTCATCAACTTGGATCTTTCAGATAACCATCTCCAAGGGAATATCCCTGCAGAAACTGGTCTTCTTTCAAAACTAAGATATTTGAATCTGTCTTGGAATGATCTTCATTCTCAGATGCCTCCAGAATTTGGCCTCCTTCAGAACCTGACGGTTTTGGATCTTCGCAACAGTGCCTTGCACGGTTCAATTCCAGCAGATATATGTGACTCAGGCAATTTAGCTGTCCTCCAACTTGATGGAAATTCATTTGAAGGGAATATTCCGTCCGAGATTGGAAATTGTAGCTCTCTTTACTTGCTGTATGCATCCTATTTCTAAAGCTCTATTATCATTTCTCTTACACATCTTTTTGGAAGATACTAATTCCTATCTATTTTTATGCAGGAGTTCGTCTCACAATAATTTGACAGGTTCAATTCCAAAGTCCATGTCAAAGCTAAAGAAGCTCAAAATCCTCAAGCTGGAATTAAATGAGCTTAGTGGAGAGATACCAATGGAGCTTGGAATGCTTCAGAGTCTTCTTGCTGTGAACATATCCTACAACAGGCTCACAGGCAGGCTTCCTACAAGTAGCATATTTCAAAACTTGGACAAAAGTTCATTGGAGGGAAACCTGGGTCTTTGCTCACCCTTGTTGAAGGGTCCATGTAAGATGAATGTCCCCAAACCACTAGTGCTGGACCCTAATGCCTATAACAACCAAATAAGTCCTCAAAGGCAAAGAAACGAATCATCTGAGTCTGGCGTGGTCCATCGCCACAGGTTCCTTAGTGTATCTGCTATTGTAGCAATATCTGCATCTTTCGTCATAGTTTTAGGAGTGATTGCTATTAGCCTACTTAATGTTTCTGTAAGGAGAAGGCTAACATTTGTGGATAATGCTTTGGAAAGCATGTGCTCAAGCTCCTCAAGATCAGGAAGTCTAGCCACAGGAAAGCTTATCCTGTTCGATTCCCAGTCCTCACCTGATTGGATAAGCAATCCTGAGTCCTTGCTCAACAAGGCATCTGAGATTGGAGGAGGAGTCTTCGGAACACTCTACAAGGTTCCATTGGGATCACAAGGTAGAATGGTAGCAATCAAGAAGCTTATATCCTCAAACATAATCCAATATCCAGAAGACTTTGATAGGGAAGTTAGAATCCTAGGGAAAGCATGGCACCCAAATCTAATTGCATTGAAAGGATACTATTGGACTCCTCAATTACAGCTTTTAGTGACCGAGTTTGCACCAAATGGTAGCTTGCAAGCCAAGCTACATGAAAGGCTTCCTTCAAGTCCTCCTCTTTCTTGGGCTATAAGGTTCAAAATCTTGCTTGGAACAGCAAAGGGGCTTGCTCATTTGCACCACTCTTTCCGTCCGCCGATCATCCACTACAACATAAAGCCAAGTAACATTTTGCTTGACGAAAATTGCAACGCCAAGATCTCAGATTTCGGGTTGGCTCGGCTTCTGACAAAGCTGGACAGGCATGTGATGAGCAACAGGTTTCAGAGTGCATTAGGATATGTGGCACCAGAATTAGCATGCCAGAGCTTAAGGGTCAATGAGAAATGTGATGTCTACGGTTTCGGGGTGATGATCCTTGAGCTGGTGACAGGTAGGAGGCCAGTGGAGTATGGAGAAGACAATGTGTTGATACTGAATGACCATGTGAGGGTGTTGCTTGAGCAAGGTAATGTGTTGGAGTGTGTGGATCAAAGCATAAGTGAGTATCCAGAAGATGAGGTGTTGCCTGTTCTGAAGCTAGCAATGGTATGCACCTCTCAAATTCCTTCTAGCAGGCCTACTATGGCTGAAGTGGTGCAAATACTGCAGGTCATTCAAACCCCGGTTCCTCAAAGGATGGAAGTGTTTTGATGAGATATGCTTCTCTGTTGAACTAGCTTGACATATAGAAAATCTGTGACTATTGAGATTTTTTTTTCTTCTTTTTCCTTTATGTTCTACATCCATTTTTATTTCCTTGGCCATTTGGTTTGTGTGGACTGTTCTTTTATGTACAATCAGATTTTCCTCGTCTAAATGGAAATCACTATCATATAAATCCGTATTTCGCAACTCTTGTTTTCTCTTTTACTGATTTCAGTTTATGTTACAAATGCAAACTACAATATAGACACATGATTAAAAGTAGTCACATTATTCATTGGAAAGGACAAATCTAAAAGTCTTGGGCATGAATACCGTATTGCGGTGTTATTATTTTTGCATGAATAAGTTTTAGGGAAGTTTCCCCAGGTGAGCAAAATGGAATTCTAGTAATTGTTTTATCAATGTTATTTTTTTGCATCTGAGTCGAGCAGCCATTAGAATTGAAACAGAACTTATTCATTGTTGTCGAAGTATTTTTTATGCAGTTTTTCATCGAAACACATGTAATTTATTATGCGTGTTATATTTTATTTTCATTAATAAATTATTGTACTTCTTTAATAAAGAATAAATTGTATTTGTACTTCATTAAAAAAAAAAAAACAGCTTAAACGAGTGCTCAAAATCTACATCTAAGAGATCACCCCGTAAAATATTCAGAAATGTTAATATAAGCCGTTTTGGATTTTCTTTTTCTCGAGTGCTTATTCCTTAAAATACGCATTCCTCAGCAGAACAGAGCCTGTTGATTTTAAAAAAATTAATATTGCAAAATGCAAACTAACCTGTTTGAAACTATGCACCGAGTAAAAAGAAATAAACAACTAGTTGTGATTGTTTCGCTATTAACATTGTAAATTTCTTTCCTTTAATACATAGAGATCACCAAAGTATATTTCAAGATTGATTTAAAATTGATAGTGCTAGTTAAGCCATTAAATCATTAAATGCAATTAAAAATGAACTTACATATAAATTATACATTTTTGTTAAAACGTTTTTCATTAGAAAGTGCGAGGATTGGTTTTCCAACGTTAAATCAAAGAGTTTTAACTTTTAATAAAAGGTATAAATATTTTCCAAAAAAATGAACTAAAGTAGTTGGTTTATATATCGGGATGCCAAATTTTGTAACATAACTCAAAGCAGTAAGTGGCACCGCATGTATCTCTAAATAACATTATACTGAATACAATTGGATGGGTTCACACAAAAATTACGTCGCCTTACAAGCATGATCCTCTAATATTATACTACCCTTCGCCATAAAATTCTCATCCTATACGGAAAAGAAATTGGTTCAAACTATCAAAATGACAACAAAAATGGCATTCTCAATCCTCATGCAAAGCCTTCATCAAATAGAGTCTGTTAAAGCTCTGCCCTGACACCCTGCAGATATAGGACGATTAAACTCAATTGGCTAGAGAAGACATACCCATGATGATATAGGAAATAAAAAAGAAAGACAGAAACTTCAAATCGTTAACTTAAGTGTCTTGTTCCTCAAACATGGAAAAAAGAGCCTCATCACCATCAAAATCTAGTCACATACCCATTGATTTGGTTGCAGTAGTTGGAAATTTGATTTGTTATGAGGAAGCTCTCCAACCGTGATGGTTCTGGCAGCGGCTTGAAAATTGGATTTGAAGGATCTTCCTCTGGCAAAGGTTCTTCTCCAGCAGCTTTACGGGCCATGTTCTCTGCCCTATTATTACAAAAACCAAAACAGGTGATATGCTGAACCGATAACTCAAAGGAATATACTTAAAAGATTAAATGGGTAAGTATCCACATTCCACACTTGACAAACTAGCCAATAAACCATGAAAAATAAAACCAGAATAAAAAACAATTAGATAATCCATATTCAAATACAAGGAATCTCAACTAAAACAAAACCATTGGTTAGCAAAAGCATCCATTCAAATATGTTAAATCATATTTTTAAACCACAAGGGAGATATAAGGTTGGTTGGATGGTTGGGTGTAAAGTCCCAAGAAGGGTGGAAGGGAGAGGTCGTGGGTTCGAATCCCTCCGCTAACAAAAAAACTAACATTTAACAACTAACTTTGGCCGATCAAAAAAAAAAAAAAAAAATTAAACCACAAAAGACTAATTGCCAATCTATGCATTCTAATCTTACAAGAAATACATAATGCAGTTATTCATTTGAAGAAACACAAGTTCAACTGAATCATACCTTCTCTTTTGAATCCATGCTTGCTGCTGAGCTTGTTGACGAGACAAGCTCCGATAGTAGAATTGGAACTAAAATAGAAGAAATTTCAGTCAAATACATTCTAAAACAACAACACAAAATAAATGAAGACCTAAAATAACCTTTTGTTGTTCTAGTGACAAGTCATCCATGCATTCAATCAAAAATTCAGTATTCCTCTCCATTAATGAACTGGTTGACAATTGCAAACGATCATAATCACACTGCAATGGCACAACATCATATGTAAACACAAACTAAATATAAAATGACCAAAAGAATCTCTACTAAAGATCATAGATCACCTGGGTAACTGGAGTATCAGGTTCCAGCTCTGTCATAAAGGCACTGATAAGGGCAGAATTTGAAACTTTGATCTGATATAAATTATATATGAAGCATTATCAGAATTAATTACAAACTGAGTAAATGACTTACAAAAATAATCCAAAGCTAATTAATACACTTCCATACAATAATATGCACGAAAAAATTATTAATCTTAATGCCGATAACATGTCTAATTCATTCTTAATTGTTGTGTTAACAAATGTGACAGACTATTACCATTCTAATTCACCATGAAAAATGTGTTTACCAATCATTTCAAAATTTCAATCACCTTACTTCTTAAGATTTAGTAAGTATAGACATTCCATATTAAAAAAGTTAAAAGAAAAAAAAAACAGTAATTCATTATATGAAGGACTATTTGGTCGAACCCACTTAAGAGAGAGGCAAATTTTAGAAAAGCTTACCGGTATTTCCTCAAAGATATCCACCCATGATAAGTTCTTCTCCCTTAATCTATTTCACAAGACAGAAAAAATAAGAAATCAAGTGGTTCAACTTAAAGACAAGACATCCAAAAGAAAATTCATACTTCTCTCCAGTAAAATTATTGCTGCGATAGAGTTCCATGAATGAGTCAGAAAGCTTCAAGGCCTTCAGAGCTAGAACACCTTGATCAGACCTTGATGGATCATATATTATGCAAACACAGCGTCTAATATTCTCCTGAAAAACATTGCCAGGTTTGCAACAAATGGTCATTTACCAGATTAGATACTTTTGAAAATATTGTCTTCAGCCAAAAAAACCAAAATAGTGCACAAAGTACTACATCCAATATACTAATTTTTCTGTTTGAAATATCAGAAATCATCATTATCAGCAATTTATAGTAAGCATGATATTCTAATCATCTGGTTACACAAATGTAGTTTTGTTCGTCATTCTACCTAGTCTACTCAACTTCCCCTATTTTACAAACAGCTGTTTCTACTTCAAAGCAATATAGTAAGAATGTTTGTAAATTTAGCTAATGTTAAATTCTTAAATTCTCAGTTAATACTTAAGGGTAACAGAGGTAACCTTCATCCAACAAATTATGCCAATATATAATACTCTTGATCAAGAATCAAATACTGCCTCATTATCATAAATTCATAATAGGTGCCCATTCTGAAATTCAAATCCTTGGTGGTGCAGACCACATCCTGTGTTAGCCTGTTGTGCCTTCTCAAATCTCAATTTATAGTTTCACAGGTTATTATGTAACTAACTGTAATCACCTCCCAATAATGACCTCACTAGACCCAGGGAGAATAGTTTTGAGAGCCGGAAGCAAAATTAAACTCAGTGCATTAAATATCAAACTATGGGAGCATTAAGTTTCTTTCCATAATAACATATAACTATACAAGATACTAACCAAGAAGAATTTAAGCAAAATGATGCAAAATAAATAAATTAACACATTCATTACCTGGTAATTCATAAAGGTTTCAATAAGCTCCACAGTCTGAAAGGAGCCAAGCAATGTAGACTGGTACCTAGATTCAGAGAATTATCCCATGCGTTAGAGAAGTTATTACAAAAATCATATAAAACCAAATTTCAATCACACTCATAAACCAAATAAGTTTAAAACATTTGGGCAGAAATCTCATTTGAAAGGTGGTATTTTCATCTTACGTACCACCCAACGGTGTTGTTGTCAACATTAACCTCTCTCAAGCATCTCATCATTTCAAGCTGATAATTAGCACCATCAGCTTCAATTTCCTCATCCTCCTCCCTCATCTGCAATTTTTAGTAACAGAAATGATGATAACTTTAGGAAGACAATGTTCATGGATTAAAAAATGGAGACACGAAAAGAAAAAGAAAGGCAATATCATACTGGAAAGGGGAAGCAGTTGGTAACTTCAAGAACACTGCCAACATCCAACCCAAGAAGTTGTCCAGTGACTAAAGAAGGCGAGTGGTCCTTACAATGCTTAATTATCTTCAGGATAACCTATTCAAACAAGGGACAACAGCACCCAGATTAGTGTCAGTATTTTCTTCACTTTGCAAAAAATTACTGAATGTTGTCTCACAAACGGGGACCTGCCACAAAAACTTTAGAAAATTCTTCTATGGTCCAATGTTAACAACAAGAAAGGTACTTAAATGTTGCAATTTCAAAATCCTACATAATAAGTCAAAGCAAATATAGATTAGACAGATCGAAAACAAATTGAGGCTTAACAATGGACCCTACAAAATTAACCCCATGTAAAGGTAAAATGGTGCAGCAGTGGAGCAATTGAAGTTTGGAAATCATAGAAATGATACCAGTCCTTCAATCTGGACAGCTCTGAGAGGCGGCGCGGCCTCCTCTGTTGCGGCGACTTGAAGAAAAGATCTAGCAGGAGCTGCACGCGTAAAACGAGACATCATTCAGTGTGTGAAAAAAAATTAAAAATAAACCCTAATTTGGTGGAGAATGTAGGGAGCGTAAACGTAAACATACTGGTGGTGGTAGCCATGTTTTGAATCAATGGAAAGGAGCGAAGAATCTGCGATGGAGTTTGAAGGAGGAAGAAACCCTAACGCCGGAGCAAGAGGACGGGGTTTTGCTTACAATTGGGCTCAAATAGTCCACACCTAAAATTACTGTTATCCCAATTTTTTATTTTAAATATATATATATATATATATATATATATATATATATATATATATATTAAGTGCAAAAATATGATTATGAGGGAAAACAAAGACAGAAAACGATGAAAGAAGAAAAGGGATTAAAGTTGATGCGTTTTAAAATAAGATAATAATAATATTTTATTTTATTCAATGTTCAGGCAAATCAAATAACAGATTAGATAATATTGTTATATCATTTTGTCCAGTATTTGATATGATTTAGATAATAATATGATCAAATGATAAAAAAATTTCTTGGTTAAAATTATAATTTTTCTGAAAATTAATTTTTACTTACTTTTTTAGTTTTTATAAAATATAAAGAAAAATATAATTATATCCATATTATGCAAAATTAAATTTCATTTATGTAATTTTTCAA
>PYAF01001986.1:1288733-1327363 GCA_007407185.1 Glycine tomentella
TTTCATTTATGTAATTTTTCAAATTTAAGAAATGGACTTAAGAGGAGTAAAATATTTTTTTAATCAAGAAAGTCCAGTTTAGTTATTGAATACAATGCATATTTTGATGTAAATTTTATAATATATACATGTTTTTGATTCTTACTAAACTAAAAAACATATATATTTTTTGTATGAATAAGATGCATGTCACATATCAATCTGTTTGGTTGGTGATAGTTTTTTTTTTTTTATCTCTTGCATTCTATTATGTTTATTTTTTTTTATAAAAAATAACACAATGTAAAGTTTATGTTGTGTTAAAAAAATTCAAAAAAAAATAATGTAACATAAACTTAATTCCGTGTATTTTGAATTTACACCTCTCACTAATGCAACAACAAAAAGTTTCTGTTTTTTTTACATAACAAAAAAGAAATCCCATTGTGTTAAATTATATAAGCTCGTTATCTAACAAAACACAATGGAAAACTTGTTTCTGCCGTGTTAAAAAAATTATCACAACAGAAAATTTTTTTTGTCAAAAAATTTTGGTAAAAAAAAAAACAAAAGCAAAAAGATGGGATTCAAATAGGAATGAGGAGATGCCAATAGCAATTGCCTAAATGTATTGATCAAATACACCTTAATATTTTATTTTCTTTCTTTTGTTGGATTGACTCATGTAGAAGTCCAAGAATGAGTAGGTGGTGTTTGGTGGGATTTAAGTGCACTTGGGTGATTTTTTTTTTCTTTCAAAATCAATATAACTAAAATTTATTAAATAAAAGAACTCAACAAAATTCACTTAGTTGATTTTTCTTCTTCTTTCAAATTCATCTAATGTAGTATATGTGTAACTCCTTTTTTTTTTCCAATTTTCTTTTAATTGCAAAAATAAATATCTAAATAATTATAATATTATTATATTTTGTCACTATTTTTAGTTGATAGTTTTAATATTTATGTTTTCAATTATATTTGAGTCAAGCTAAAATAATGAAAAGAAATTATAACTATTTATTTTTTAAAAAATATCATGGATTTAGACAAATTAAAAATGTGTATGTATGGATTAAAATTGAATTTGTGAGCTCAAATATTAAAATTATTATTAAAAACTGCACAAATTATTATACGTGTATGAAAATAATTAATTATAATTAAATTAAAACCATTAGAAGAGTGTTAAATTAAAGTAAATAACGAAGTAAAGATTGAATTGAATTAATTAAATAATTAGACTGACAGGAAGCTAGTTGGACTAAGTGAGATTACTTTTACTCTTTATCTTCCATAATCCCAAACCATGTAAGCTAATAGTATTGCATGTTTGATTTACGGTTAGAAATACTACATTATTCATTCTAAAACAAATCCAATTAATAAAAATTAAAAAATCTTAATCTATTGATAAAATTACTTTTTGACTCAAACATAATAATTTACAACCAAACATGTTCTTAGTTGTTGTAAGATGAGTATCATATTTTTCTCATTTGTCTTTTCCACGAAAATCTCTCGAAGGTCCTATTCATTGGCCAGATTTCTGTTCTCTCTTGGTTGGGCTGGTCATTTTTCTTTCTCTTTCCCTGAACCACAACTAATATAAACTTTGTTTTTTTTTTTTTCCTCAGCAACTAATAGAAACTTGTAATTTGTAAATAAATGCTTACGACTTGTTGGAAAAGAAATCCATTGAACTGGGCTACCTATTTACTATCCAAGCAACGTGTCCCCCGTATTTTGGTGCCGTTTTGTCTTAGTGCTGCTTAGTTTAAATGATTTTTAATTATGATTAGACCTAATTAGGTAAGATCCTACTGTTACAGTCTGCAATTGCTGAAATTTGGAGGAGGTTTTGGCCTCCGATAGTAACTTGTAGGGGATAAAACTCCTCTCCACAACTGGATTTTTCTAGTAGGAGAGAACAAAATACAATAGGTTTGTGGAACTCATATTAGTGATTGGAGATAATTCAACTCTGTGGGATGTGTTTGGTTTAAAGGAAAAAAATATATTAGAAAAGAGATAATTTTAAAATAATAATAATAAAATGATATGTTATTATGTTGTTTATTTTAAGAAAGATAGTTGAGAAATAAAATAAAATAATACTCCTATTGTATAGTTATTTAGTAGGAATAAAATGGTTAGACCTATAAACTGATTACTTATATAAAAATATCATCTGCACCAAACTCTTTCCTGTCTTTTCAGTGCAGCCTTTTATTTTTAATCAAAATGGAATTAACAAAAACACTAATTTAACCAAAATAAAATATGTTCATGGACATGTGCGTGACGCCACGCAATACCTTTGGTCCACGGAACATGCAATGTTTCTTCGTTATCGCTTTCTTTCTTTCACCAAATATTTTACTATATAGACACTCTACTGTCCTTATTCCTTCTTCTCCAATCTCCATTGTTGATATTCTCTTCCTTAGTTCCTTCCAATGGATTCTTCGATCTCTCACTTCAGAGCCTCGGCGAATTCCTTCCTCTCCCAATACGAACCTCTCGCGCTGCTTCTCGCTCCTCTCCTCTCTGTCCTCTTCGCCCACGCTCTCCGCTCCTTCTTCCACCTCCTCTCCGATAACGGACTCAAAGCCACGCTTCTAGGGTTTCTCATTAACTCCGTCAAGTACAACACATCATTCCATGCATTGTTATTATATGCCAATTGCTCTTTTCAATATCATTTCTTAACTAATTTGTGATCCCTGTGTCGATTCTCAGATTGGTCCCAGGTGTGAAGGGATACATAGATGCCGAAAAACAAAAGGTCAGAGGTGTATTGTAATTCTCTGTTGAATAAGATTCGATTGAGCTTTGTTTTTCTTGTCTTGTAAATGGAGTCAACTTCGCATGCATGCCTTTGTTTCTTTCATCAAGCTCTGGTTTTGTTTGTTGTGATTTTTTTACTGGTGGCAATCAGTTTAATTTGATTCTCGGAGATGGTATATGACTTTGCATGTTCCTTTATTAAATTAGTGGTTAGTTCGGTTTTTGGAATTGCAAAACTTTTGAGACGAGAGAATTTGAACCGGTCTATGCTATTTTGGTTTCAACACCCAGTTGTCTAGAATTGTATTATTGTATTACAATGAGTCAATCACTAAATGGAAGAGACAAGGTAACATTAGACATGAACAGGATAAATATGAAAAACGAGTTTTTGAAAGGATTCAATGCCTTTCACTCAATATCTTCGTGCGATGGAATATCACCTCAGAATTTAGTTTGGTATTCTCTTAAAGTTTGGTATGGGGTTAAAAATGGAAGTGAAATAAATTCATGAATAAGTTTCATTAGCAAAATTGTCTTGAGAACTAATTAGTGAATTAAGGGTGCACTAGTAAAGAAACCTCTTGGATTTGTCCAATAACATTATTTGTCAATTCCAAAAGAGTTCAATACATGGTATCATTCTTGTTCCTCAAGAGGTAGATGACTGCTATGATTTGTTTCTGGACCCGAGTATCAAAAATAACATTGGGGATTCCTTTTTTAAACAGGGTTCTACTTTTGTTCTTTTTTAATAACTGGGTCATGGCAATCAGGTGTACATTGTTTTAACAATTTTCTGCTTTCTTTAAACCGTAGATCATCGATGGTGACTGATTTGCTTATTTATCTGGCCATTGAGCTCATAGGTTGTGGATAAGTTGCAATCTGATAGTAAATCTAAAAGAGAAGGTTGGAAAACTGAGTTGCCAAGCTCAGGATTAGGGACATCTGTCCTTGAGAAAATGAGAGAGGAGAAAATTAATGATGCAGTTTGGCAAGGCAAATGCTCTGGTACAGTGTATGTTAGTAATTTTGGTAAAATATTAAATTCTGATAATTTGTACTTGGGATGGTTCCGCCCCCCATCCATTTGAGTGTACTACTTAGGGATGACGAGTTCTGTATTGTTTTCTAAATGTACTTATTGTTTATGTCTTGCAGCTACATTGGAGGAAGTGAATCTGATGGACATTTTTCTCTGATAAATGAGGCATGTTCAATGTTAGTAAGACATGACAGAGTTTTCAGTTGTATTTTATGTTTTTGTTAATATGAACTGATTAACAATTATATCATTTTACGTTGTAATATTCTTGTGGATGGATTTTTGCATAGATCAGTGGTTTTGAAACTGATTAAAATGTACCTGAGATCATTTGCTTTAGGAGCTGGGGGCATCCCACTGTTGAGTACTATTATCAGATTATGTATTTTTCCTCAACCATTAATCTGGTTTCTGACTCTGATCTAGGCATTGTTGGAAGTTTTCCTATTTGTTTGAACTTGAAAATATTCAAAGCATGCCTATAGTTAAGACTTTCAGTTTTGCCAAACAGAAATAAACATGACACCTCTTTGCCACTGACTGTTATGTGATTATTAAAGGTCATATTGTCATAATCTGGTCTAGTTCTATATGTTTCTGAGTCTCACAAAACTGTTTCAAAATTAGGTTTTGGCATCAATTAATGTTGAGGCACTGAAATGACTGCAGTATAGAGAATTTTACATCCAATTGGGATTTGGGATATTGTTTAAGGTCATATCAATGCTTCTTAGCGGGGTTGCTGATATTGCTCTATGCTGTTGCATGTATTCAACAGTTCATATTGATGACATTTCAGGTTTGCACATACCAATCCCCTGCATTTGGATGTATTCAAGAGTGTTGCACGCTTTGAGGCAGAAGTGGTTGCAATGACAGCAGCACTTCTTGGAAGTAAGGAAAAGAGTTCTGGAGGACAAATATGTGGCAACATGACATCAGGCGGGACTGAAAGTATATTATTAGCTGTCAAATCATCTCGTGACTATATGAAATCTAAGAAAGGAATTACAAGACCTGAAATGTATGTCACCAATATTAATTCATTATTATATATTTGGTAAAATATTTCTTAATATATTTTCAAACCACTAAATTATAGGATTATTCCCGAGTCCGGACACTCAGCATATGACAAGGCTGCACAGTATTTTAATATCAAATTATGGCGTGCACCAGTTAACAAGAATTTTCAAGCGGATGCAAAAGCGATTCGACGTCATATTAACAAAAATACCATCTTGGTATGAAGTTTTTTTTTTTCATTTAAAAGATTCAAATATCTTGCTATAGGATTTTATATGAATGCAAACTGCTAATAACTTGAATTCTTGTTGTCAAATGAAATTGACTCATGATAAATTAGATTGTTGGATCTGCTCCTGGGTTTCCTCATGGAGTAATTGACCCCATCGAAGTAAGTTTTTCATTTTTTTCATCTAATGCTGAAAAAGAGTAAAAGTTCAACTTGCTGTATTACCATAATGCAGATAATTTGGCAATTTCTTACGTAGGAACTTGGTCATCTGGCATCAAGCTTTGGTATTTGTTTCCATGTCGACCTTTGCCTTGGTGGCTTTGTATTACCATTTGCTCGTGAGCTTGGGTATAGTTGGCATGACTTATTTTATATTACTGATTACTGAACCATCATTCAGTGCCGTTGCCTTTTTAGTTATACTTTTGGCCTTGCTTCTTACCTTTTTCATTGTTTTAGGTGCTATATTTTTATATTTGAATCTGATCTTTGGCACCAAATCCATCAATATATTAGGCCTTTTCTTCTTTCTTTGATATTATATTCCATGTTTTTTGAAATACACTATTTGCAACTGCAAGTCTTATTGTTTGTTTTGGGATTATGTTGCTAGCATAGTATTCTCTTCAACTTCTATTGGGCCAGTGTTAATGTTTTGATGATTGATTATTATTTTAATTGTATAACACATGCAATCGCCCTACCCACACAATGAGAAAAAAGGCTCTGTTATATTGAAAATCATATGTAGCTCTTGTAACTTTTTGTTAAATGTCAGTACCAATTTAAGTACTTAATGTTCAACCTTTTTCTTCCCAGGTACCACATTCCACCTTTTGATTTTTCTGTTAAAGGGGTTTCTTCAATATCAGTGGATGTACATAAATATGGTTTAGCTCCCAAAGGAACAAGCGTAGTTCTTTATAGAAACCATGAAATCAGAAAGGTAAGGCAATGATTTACTCTAAAAGTTTTTGGCAGTAACTGATGAATTATTTAGTCTTTAGTTTATAGCTGAATTCCAAATTGGTTATATAATTATTTTTACGATTCATTTTTGCATCGTCTTGGAAACATCACACAGAATATGACATGTTCTAATCTTCAGCAGCTATAATTTCTTTCATACTCTTTTTTTCTTTCCTTGAGTTGATATCCATCAATGCTATGAAAATAACAATTTAAAATATCATATTTGATTACTGGTGTTTCTACTTGATGACTCAAGTTTTTTTCTGGTCAAAGTGTCATTTTATTTTACAGAATATGTTGCATTCCTAGAATCTGAATTATTATTTCTCTTGGCTCTTGTACAGAGCATGATAGATATCCCAGGCCATACATGCAAATGGTCTCAGTTCAAGAGTTCTTCATCTCTTTCTATTTGGAAATCATGAAGAGTTGTTAGATGAAACATTCTTGCATATGTTTCTACTTAAAGTATAGTAGGAAACTATTGGAGATAAAAACTTTCTTTTGCTTAATACACTTATAGAGACTGGAGATAGAAGATGAATTGTATAACATGGCAAGTCCTTGGACTCATAAACATTAAATCAATTATCAATATCTGAAATTTTAAGTACATCATTTTTTACATGCATATTTCTTAAAATCACCCCTCTCATAGTGCACCTCATATCCAACTCTTATTATTTTATTGGAATAAAAAAAAAAACAAGTTTACAACCCTTTTAAACATTTGAAATTTCATTTATAGGAAAGCCTATTAACAGAAAGTGTATTATTTGTGTGGGACAGTTTCTCTGAATGTGTAATCTGAATAACTACTTAAGAAAGTGTAGAGACTAGGTACTAGGTAATCTTGGCGCGTTCTATAGGTTTTGTTTTCCCCTTGTGTTCCTTCCTATTTGTTGTATGGATATTTTCTTCTTCCCTTGGTCAAAATTTTCCTCTTTTTTCTATCTAATATTTTTTTTTCTATTTAAAAAAGACATTCCAACAATATATCCTAATTATCTTTTATGTGTATTCCTCCTGCCATCCCTTTCATTTCTATTTTATGGATTACCTTCTTGCAACATGCCTTTCTGTTATTGGAAAATTGGTTGTTGATTTACTTGCAGCTGATTACTAATGTATTTTCTTTCTGTCTTCTGGACTCTACAGCATCAATTTGTTGCTGGTAAGTTTATTATTTGCTTCTGATAAATGTTATGTCTTAGGTAATTGGGGTTATTTTATATTGTGCATGTTCTGTGCATGCATATAATAGGGGTGATCTTGTTTAAACAATATTATAAAATGTCCAGGCTTATTATTAGTTTCCTTTCTTTGAGTTGTTTACAAGACAATCTGCAAGGAAAGGGGAAGATGATAAGTAGTGACATAAATTTTAGAGCTTAGGCAAGAGCTAGTCTTTATTTTTTTAGTTCTATGGTGGAAATGTTTTGTCTCTTACTGGTAATAATTCCGATACAATGTTTTCTTTTTGTAAACTAATTAGTGTCAATGTTGCAGTTACCGAATGGTCTGGTGGGTTGTATGTGTCTCCAACCATAGCTGGAAGCAGGCCTGGAAGTCTTATTGCTGGTGCATGGGCAGCGATGATGTCTTTAGGGAAAGAAGGTTATTGTCCACAACCTCTCTGTTCTGCCTTTGAAATAATAATTTGATTTCCCTTTCTGCTAACTCTGATGCCTAATTTATGATGTACGGACAATTTATGGTCTGATTTATTCTTCAGGTTACTTGAAAAATACAAAAGCAATTATGGAAGGGTCAAGAAGAATACAGAAAGGGTGAGATACTGCGTCTCTTTCTTTCTGTATTTACTCTAATGTTGTGCCTTATATAATTTTTTTGAAAGTAATGATTATGTTATATCTGCAGCATAGAGGAGATTGCTGAGTTGTTTATTGTTGGAAAACCTGACATGACGATAGTGGCTTTTGGATCTGCTGTTCTGGATATATTCGAAGTCAATGATGTTATGTCATCCAAAGGGTGGCATTTGAATGCATTACAGAGACCCAACAGGTAGGGCTTTTAGATTGGGGGGACACTGTCCAGTGTTTTCTGGATTAAACTAACTGCTAGTGCTTAAGAAACTGAAGATATTTTAACCTGTGCTTGAATCAGCATCCATATCTGTGTGACCCTGCAACATGTGCCAATTGTTGAAGACTTTCTCAATGATTTGAAGGAATCTGTGAAAACTGTAAGTTCTTTACTTATGTGGAATCCTAGTTATAAATGAATAATTTATCACGAGACTATGGACTAAGATACTCTCTCCAGGCCACCAGTAGAGGGTGGTTGCAGGGGTATGGCAGTTGATGTAACATTTCACTTGTTGATACAATACCACTGGCTTAATTTGATTGGTATTTTCTGTTTCACTCTTTTCTTTCTTTCCAATTCCAGGTGAAAGCAAATCCAGGTCCAATAAGTGGAGGCCTAGCACCTATATATGGCGCCGCAGGGAAGATGCCAGATAGGGGCATGGTCCAGGAATTGCTGATAGATTATATGGATGGTACCTGCTAATGGCGTTCGACATTTGTACCAGATTTTTCAGGCAACATGTACTGTAGTGGACCTTTACTTTGATAATATTCCATTTTATAGTGCACTCTTTCATATTGGGAAGAAAACTAAAGACTAATAATAAGGCCTTGTTTTTTTGTGTGCGTATGCTCTTGTACGTTTAAGAGGCCACGTCGTTTTAGATTCACATCTGAGCATTATCATGGGTGGTGGGGGGGACATTGAGGACAGTAATACTTCTGAAACTCCCAGAACCAAAAATAATGCACACGAGATTGATTGTACAAAATCAAAATGTACGCATGTTTGATAATCATCATAAAAATGAGGGTAAAAATCAGGTTACAGACTTAACAGGCCAGTGTAATGCTCTGATCCATCAGTCCACAATAAGAACTGTTTTGATTTTTCCTATCTAAATAAAGCAGATTTTCCATGAGGAAGATTTGGCTAGCAGGTATTATTGTCGTGGTGATGAAAAATTTGGAGGGAATAATACTTTGTTCTCATTGATGAATAATTAAATTACATTGTCATCCGTTCTAATTTTAAAATGTTTTTCTTTTGAGACATAAATGTGTTATATGTTAGTCTATTTTAATTTTATATGAATAAAGTTCTTAATGAACATAAATGATTATGAATAGTGTATTTGCAAATAGAATTTTGAGAGAAGAATTTAGTTTTTAAGTAGATCCATAGTATTATAAATCAAATAAATCTGTTTGAATCAACAACATCAACATCAACAGCACCTTTAACCCAAATTAATTGGAGTCGGTGGTAGATGAACCCAATGATAAATCGAAAATAGAACAAAAGAGAGAAACAGAGTTAAAATAAAAGAATGGTGAGAGGAGAAGAGAAAAGAAGATGAAAAGAATTAAAACAGGAAACAACTGGAACATAGAACTACTAAAGGGTTTAACCCTCCATCATACTTATAGCTTTTCTCCACTCCGTCCTAAGACATACCGTCCGCCAATCTAAATCTCACTCCATTAGGTCTTGTTTAACTACCTTTCCCCAGGTAAGTTTTGGTCGACATCTACCTCTCTTTGTATCTAGCTCTTGGTAACATACTCTTGTTCTAACAGGAGCATCTAATGGTCATCTCATAACATGCCCAAACCATCTCAATCTATACTCCCTCATCTTTTCACATACTGGTACCACTGATACCTTTCGTCGAATATCCTCATTTCTTATCTTATCCATCTTCGTGTATCCGCACATCCACCTTAACATCCTCATTTCTGCTACCCCTATTTTATACTCATGTTGCCTATGTGCTGGCCAGTATTCCGCTCCATAAAGCATTGCTGGTCTAACAGCTGTTCTATAGAATTTTCCTTTTAACTTAAGAGGAATCTTGCGGTCACACAAAAGCCCCGATGCACTCCGCCATTTCATCCACCCTACTCTAATTCTATGACTTACATCCTCATCGATCTCCCCACCTTTTTGCAACATTGATCCCAAATATCTAAAAACGTCTTTCTTAGGTACCTCTTGCCCAAGTAAATGCACTGTGTCTTGTTCACCGTCTTTAATCCTCGAAAACTCACACTTCATATACTCCGTCTTGCTCCTACTTACCTTGAATCCTTTAGACTCCAAATAAATTTAAAAATGATGAAAATTTTATAAGGACTTGTTTTAGTAAAATGAAAGTTTAAAAAATGATTATCTATTTCGCAATTTCATGTTAATTCTCTCATTTAAAGTTTTGGATTGTCCCCTTTCCAATTCTTTAAGACAATTTTTAGATGCAATTTTTTAGGTAGCTTTATTACTGTTTTCCAATTAGAGTTAAAGTTTTATCTTGATGATTTATATTGGCATTTAATGTAAATTTTTATTAAGTAGATTTTTGAAGTAAAACTCTAATTTCTTCTTAGAGAACATAACATTTAATATAAATATTTATTATACAAATCATTAAAATAAAATTCTAATTCTAATTGGAGAATAGTATTAAAAATATTTAGAGAATTGTACTTTAGTTTTGTCCTTTCTTCCCCCCTCCCCCCCTCCCTCCCTTTTCTCTTTGTAACATTTTTCTTTCTTACACTTATCTCTAGGTGTGGGTATATTGGTTTAGGTTCGTGGATTGGTCAGTTAAGTTAGCAGATTATGGATTTTTTTTTTACGAATCCGTATAATTATAAGTAATACTTAAGGTCGGTTTGTTAAGTTTGCGGACTTAATGGATTTTATATGCAGGTTCTTGGGTAATTCGTATAAGACCAAATTAATTTTAAAATAAAAATTATATAGATTGAGTATTTGAGTTGAGAGTTGAGACTTCAGGGCATCCCCTTTCAAACTCTCACTCCACTATGCACCTCCCTTTCCCTAACCTTCACTCCGTCGCGAGACTCGCGACATCACCTTCTCTTTCTCAGTTCATCGTGACCTCTCCCTACTCTGGCTAACACTACGCCCCACTTCCGTTACTCCAACCAAACACCACGCGAGAAGGCCACTTCCTCCTCCTTGGTTTGTGTGTGCCATCCCCCTCTACACGTCGCACCTCTCTCTTGCACGTTGCGCCTCCCTACGGTGTCGTGCATCCCACCGCGCTGTGCCTCTCTTTTGCTTGTGGTCGTGCCAAACAACCAAAAACATATTGTTATTTAAAAAAATATATTAATTGAACCCACGAATCGGTCTGTTTATCCGCGGGCTTGACGGACCGGATATAGACCTACAAAAGGTTCATTTATTTCGTGAAATGAATTTATCCAACTCACTTAAAATACAGGTTTCACGGACCGGACCTTAAACGAATCGGACCGACCAGTATACCTATCCCTACTTATCTTTATCTTCGCTCTTATAGTTTTATGTTCCCTCTTTTTGTAGTTTTCCTTATTTCTCTCTTCTACACGTCTCTCCTTGTCTTCCTCTCTTGCTCCTCCTCTCTTTGCATCCTTCTCTTCCTCACCAATCTTTATCCTCATTCACTGGCAAATATATTTAGCGATAAGATACAAATTTAGGCTTTTAATAGTATTCTTTTCTTGTTAAAAGATATTTTTTTAGTCACATTAATTATATTGAAATCAATACAAATATATATTTTTTGTCAACAAGTCATCGGAGTGATCGAGCTAAGGTGCTAGAAGCGGGAGTAGGCAACGCTTGACTTGGTTTTCATAGCTAAGCGTGATTGTTAATATTTTCAGTCTCACCCTATAGACTATAGTAGTTAGAGCGACCTGTTAATTCGAACAATTCTACATTGGTCAAACCTGGCTAGAAACTTTTAATTATTGTAAAACAAAATGAGTATACGACTAATTTCATCCTTAAGGTAATATCCTCCTAAGTGCTCCATAAAGCAACAATTTTTTTTATTATGAAGTTCTTGAAATATTAAAAATCATGTTTGATAGTCTTTCTAAATATTTTTAAAAAACTTCAGTATGATCGTTAAACTTTACTCTAATACGTCAACTTGCAAGGTTAATTAAGTGATGAATATTTAACATATAAGAGGCTATTTAAATATTTTTATTACTTTAATTAAAACTATTTAAGAGAAGGGGTAATAATTTGTAGACAAATTTGGTAATTTTTTTACAAAACAAAATTGTTAGTTTATTCAATACAAAATACAAAATCATACAAATATTAATCCTATAGAAAATTGCAGTATGATGACATATATATAGTTTATTGATGAGTTATCTTGAGATTAAACTCAAATTCTCAGAACGGAAGGTCTGTCAGTAGTAAAGTCCTTAAAAGCAATGCTATATTTGTTTTAATTAGATGTGTTATTTTCTGTTTCACAATAATATGAATATCTACTCTTGTATTTTTTTTTTCAACCAAAAAGATAATATCATTGATAAAAAAAAATGGATGGTACTAGTTGTATTAAAAAAGATATAAAATTAATTTGATGGTTGAGAGAACAGACTAGGCAGAAGGGGAGGGAGAGGCATCCCATAATTACAGATATGGTTACAAAATATTAATTAATGCCTCAATGCTAGCATAAAAATAAAATAACCATAGAAAGATAGACATCTTAAAGACTCTAAGAGCCATCAATAATGCCAAGACAACAAGACCACCAATATATCTACTCTTCTCCTCATTTTTTTAATTAAGCATTTTTAATATTTTCTTTTTCCTCTCTCGAGAGTACATTTTCAATATTATCTATACAACATACGTATTTCAATGCTATGTTTTTTAGATTTGAAGTACCACTATTGGCAATTTGGGATCAGTTAACTGAGGGAAATATATGGTCCCCCACTCCCCCTAGGAATCTGTCACGTGGAATGCCATGGTCGCAGGCTAACTGTAGAGTCAAGAATGTGAAGTATGAACATGAAATGAAACTGTCTAGTCGTGTAATATTATCTCACCATCCATTATTGGTCATGAAACTCCCAGAACCCCTAATAATGTAAATGCAATTATTATGTTTTTTATTGTTCTTATTCGTATTTTTAGAAAGAAAATGTTTCTAGATCTATATACACTACACTTGTAGTAATTTTTGCATGTCTCTATAACTTCTAAAATTATATTTAAAATATAACAGAGAAAATTTTCAAATCTTATTAAATAAAATTAACTTTTAGATTTGAGTTTTAAGTCTGTTCTATAAAAACATTTTTAGAAAAAGAAAATAAGAAGAAAAAAATATAATTAACTTTTCTATAACTAAAATAAGCTCTCCATTAGCTAATTTTAATAAACTCACCAATACAGTTTTTTTTCTAAAAGATGAGATGACATCTATAAACGAGTTAATGGAAAATCTATTTTAACTTATGCAGAAATTTATTTCATTTTTTTTTTCTTATTTTCTTCTTCTAAAAATCTTTCTAAAGAAGTTTACATCTAAACAAATCCTTAAACGAACTATGACTTTCTTTCTGACGAAAAAAAATGAACTACAGCTCAATTTTTTTTAGATATGATTGTATTTGTAAGTGAACTATAGAAGAAGAATAAGTGAGAGGGAAAAACTAAAATATGTCATTTTTCACCGTTGATCTTTTACTTATCGACTTTTACTAACATTGTCAAAACATTGTTTGAAATAAGAATTTACATAAAGTAATTAAACACGGTTGAGGAATTATTTTCTCTTGCTGTCAAATGATATATAGTCTATGTGGGTAAGTTTTTATAAGAATATTTTTAAAAAAAGAAAATAAAAATAAAAAGATGAGAAATTTTTTCATATGTGAAAAATAAATTTTTCATTAGCTAATTTTTAAATGTTTATTAATATAACTTTTCTAAAAAATGAATTGACATTTACAAATGAACTAATAAAAAATTTATTTTAACTTATGAAAAAATTTATTTCATTCTTTTTCCTAATTTTTTTTAAATATTTCTATAAAAGTTTAGATCAGGACATAATATAAAAAAAAAAAAAAAAATCGACCGTTTGACAGCTTTGGTTAGTTTTAGAAGAAAAGAGTCGAAGAGCGGCAAATTTTAACTATGGCATTACGCGTGGATGATTGTCACGCGTCACAAAACATATCTATCGTCAATATCGTTTCATTCGAAACTTAAAAATATATAACAACAGATCGAATCACAAAGAACACTAGGGACACTATTTTGATCGGGTCGTGCAACATTGCTACTGTGCCATAATCTGCCAACATATATGACCTACTGACCTAGTTGCGTTCTGCACTTTTCTAGATGCACTCACTTAATTACAACTCACAAGTGAATCTGTGGGTCAAATAATCAAATTGCAATGCTCTCGAAAGCAATATCCATGTTTTTGATAAGAAAAGTTACTGTCAACATTTTGCATTGCCTAGCTATATTAGTCAAAATATACCTTGTGCAAGTTGCAACGACTTGAATAAATTTGTTTCTTTGGATTTTGGTTTTTTTTATAGAGTAAGTAAAGATAAAATATGTTATCTAAACTGTTAATGTTAATGAGAAAATCAATGGTTAACATTCTGATATATTTATGATTTAATGTACATATCACGCAATAGCATTCATTAGTTATTTTATTCATAGTTGAAATTACTTCTTTTACTTGCTAAGATGAGCAACTAACTCTAGAAGAGCTAGATCTATTTATTTAAGCTAACCTTTTGATATTAATTTTAGGGGTTTGAGTTAAACCTTCTCAATTCTAACACTATTTGTTTAGATAGAGTTAGTGTGGAAAAAAAAATATTGCCAATGACTACGAGATTATTGTGAGACAAACTTAGACCGTGTTTAGATAATTCTTTTCATAAATTCTTGTAGGAGAAAATAATAAGAAGATAAAACAAGTTGAGTTTCTTATATAAGCTAAAATTAACTTGTGTTCTTAATATTTATAGAAGTTTTTTTAATTTAATTTCTCCAATTAAGTTATATAAGTTAATTTTAACTTATGGAAAAGTTGAATATATTTTATCTTGTTATTTTTTTCTTTTTTAAATTTTATGGAATTTTTTTTATCTAAACATAATTTTAATGAAATAGATTTGAAGATCAATTTGTCCTTAATTATTTTATCTTGGAAGGTTCCTAATAAATTTTTATATTTATTCCAAAATAGGTAAAGTGTGCAAAACAACCAACAAGTTGAGTTTCCATTGAGTGAGCCAATAAAACTAATCTATTTTAATAGAAATAGATTCACACGCACATCAAAAAAAATGTCTCTATATTCAAATTATTATTTTTTATTTCTACTGTTCGTTCTCTCATCTAAACCAAAGAACTTTTTTTTTTTTAAATCTTTTCTTATTTTCTATTTATCCAAGTGATGCAACAACAGTTACCAAATCATTATAACCATGTTGGCAGAAAGAGTCAATGATGTGGTTCAAAATATACAAGAATGAAAAAGTACATTTAACTTTGTTCTCGAAAGAGGAGTACGTAGTGAGTATGAAAACACCATATGGCAACATTGCTAACGACATATAAAACATACCATATTCCTTTTACGGAGGGAGAGGGTCCCCTGACCTACCATTTGGTGCAGAGTTTATGAATAATGAATTTATCATCACTGATCCAGAAATAACACAGTACTAACGGTTGCCAAGTGTACCAACTTGGTGTTCTACCAAACCCAACTCACTCTAGTGAACATGGGAAAAAATGTTAAGAGCATACATATTTTATTTTCAAGATTAAGACATGACATTCTCACCATTATAGTTTAATCAGCACTTATCTAACCAAAACTTGTCAAAATTTTCCAATTGTGCAACATTGTTCAATAGACAATTAATTAACTTCAACACACATCACAATACCAAATAACAAACATCAAAATTACAAAACTGGGGGAGAAAATAATATTGAAAATGAAATAGGAAACATAGCATATCATTTACAAGGGTCTACAGTCTTAACGTGTCTAGACACTTTTTATTGCCTTCAAGCTGAAGAGATGGGACCCTGGATTCTTCTATGGTCTAGACTGTTCTAACTTTCTTGTCTGAAGGAGAAAAGATACACTTGTTAGTCAATTGTTTGTCAATTGTTTTATGCTCTACTGGCATCAACCAATGATTTGGGGTTTATCCAATCACAAGAATCAATGGCTCATCACTACTCAAAACTCAAAAAACTCAACTAATTAATAAGATGCACGAGGCACAATATGTTGCACACACACGCGTCGTGGTACATGAGTACCAAACTAATATTTCATATGGCTATATGCGTGTTCAAGTACAAACCAGAAAGTGTGATGCAGTTGATGCATGGCATCTTAATTCTAAACAATGGACAAAAGAATACTGATAAGCAATATTTTCTATACCAAATCATGCATAAAAATTATAAGCCTTACTGTTAGGCGACCTTGCACATGATCAGATTAGCGTGTTTAGGACCCACTTGATTTAATGCTGAGATATAACAGCAAACAATGTTTGTAAGTTTCTCTCTGTTTTTCTTGCTGTATCCTCTCTATAAGACGTCACTGATTCTCACTAATGTTATATATGTTCTTTTTAAGATATCATTTAAGTACGATAGACACTTCCGTCAATTACCTTATCTTCCCCAGTTAGGCAAAAGATTTTTCTTGAATATCAAAGATGAAGGTGATCCTTTATCAATCATGCCTTGCAGAACTAAATATTCACTGTACATACTCTTCTAAGTTGGTTTCCTCATTTTTTTATTTTATTTTTTGCTGCAGTTACTAGGCTGGATGCACAGGAAACTTCGCCAGAATAGTAGTGAGCCATTCAAGGACTTGGTCATTGGTAAGTCATATGCTGTTATCTTTATGTTACTCCACACATGCATTAACTATGTGATGACCATGAAATTAGTAAACAACCAGTGGTAGTACATGAAAGCAAAATTTACCATACTACACATTAGATAACTTGATTTCTGATGATGACCTTGAACAATAAGTTAAGGAGAATTCAAATATTCTCTTGCATACACTTATGACCACAAATATATAGGCCCATGAAGACACAGTAGTAATCCACCTAGGTACAACCATTGAAAGGCTATGATTAAATTATAAGATTTATGAAAATAAAGTAGAATGACTGGCTAGAATTGAAAGTTGGAACATAAAAAGTAGACTGTTTAAAAAGCTGTTAAGGGTAATAAGATCCATAAAATCTCTACTAGCATATGATCAGAATTAGGCAGAGTCTAGCTAGCTGAATGCTATCATGGAAATCCACTTCATGTTATGCCTCTCAATTACCATAGTTCTTTAAAATTTGTCTGTTTCAGGGAATACTTGCAATTGTCTTTCAGGGCAGGCACCACTTGATGATGAACCAATCTATCAGAAACCAAGCCTTGGGGTCAAACTTTCCAAACATGCTCAGAAAGGTCACAACAACCTTAGAAACTCTTTTGCTGGTGTAGAAGCAGCAAGAGCAGATGAAGACTATGAGGGAGAATACTTCCCTGGCTTCCTTGCAATTGGAACTCTTGGTTCAGAACGAGTATCCGACCCATCAACAACACCATCATTTCCCATTTCTGTTGAGAGCATAACTGAAAAAGAAGATGAAGTCACTGAGAATGATCTGAAGCTCATCAATGATGAGCTGGAGAAAGTGCTAGGAGCTGAAACCAAGGATGATGTCAGCATTGACTCATCAAGGAGGACCAGCCATGTTAGCACTGGGAGAAGCAGCCATGTCAGCACTGGGAGAAGCAGCCATGTCAGCACTGGGAGAAGCAGCCATGTCAGCACTGGGAGAAGCAGCCATGCGAGTATAATAACACTCAGTGGAAAGCCAATAGAAGGCACAGAAGCAAATGGAAATGGTGCTGCAATTTGTCCACTCCAGGGATATCTCTTTGGAACAGCTATTGAACTGTCTGAAACAACAACAACTGCAGCAGCAAAGAAAGAACATAGGACTTCGCTCGGGGAACTGTTTCAGAGAAGCAAATCATCTGAGGAGAATTTCGGTGCAAAATGCGAAAAGGAGGACAAAAGAGCTGAGAAGGAAGTGGACAAGTCTGCCATGAACCTCATGAAAGAAAAGCTGAAGAAAAGAATGCTCCATGCTTGTTCCAAGAATTCTACTTCAATAAATCGTGGGCCTATTGATTCTGCTTCTGCTGAGACAAAACTGAATAAGGTACACAAATAGGTTCTATAACTAGCCAACCTTAACTTTCTATTTGCACTTGTGTATGTATAACTATTATGCTATGCATTACCATAATCTTTAGTAAGAGTAATGATTAGCAACGTGTTACATTAAAATTGTATAAAATATATTGGATAAGGACTATTATATAAAGTAACCAACATTCTTCATAGTGACTTTTATTGCTTTGCATTTTAATATTCTTTTCTTTTTGCCTTAAATAAAACATTATTTATTTATGCTCTTAGTCTTTTCATGTTGTATTATTCTTTCTGGTCATGACTTGAGCTATTCTTGTGGTTTTTAGATTCTCCATATGTTCCGCAAGAAAGTTCACCCTGAAAGTTCAACAGCTGCACAAAAATCTGCTAAACACCATAAGAAACAGAAGAAGAAGAAAACAATCAATGATGGAGGCTACAACAAACGTGACCTGATGCGTCCAGAGGAAGATTCATCTGTCAACAGGGAGTACTGGATCAAAACAGATGCAGATTGTAAGTATTCAACTTTTTTTTTCATAAGCCTACTTCACAGTTTAACCTATGCTATGTATTCCTATTTTTCATAGGCCAATTATAGAGTTTCATGATTCACTTGATGAAAGCAGTAATTGATTGTAACACGGCAAATCATTTGTAGCATGTCTATTTTCAGTTTCAGTCTTATGTGTTGCTTCTTCTACCCTGACTCAGTTTATTTATTTATTTTTTTTCTGTGCATTGCAGACTTAGTTCTAGAGCTGTGAAAGATGGAGAAGAAATTGTGCTGTTTATAAGCTGTCATCCTCTATTAGTAATACCTAATATTGTGTTTGTACTGTTATATAAAACGAATAATTGAGGTAGTTTCAGTGTCTACCTCATAGTGGTCAGTGTGAAATGTAAGATTTGTCTGGTAATAATAAGAGAAGGAAAAAATAAAAATCATAGCTATTGAGTTGACAATATAAATTATGTATAAATTATAATCACAGAATCCACCGTCAAATCATCGAGGTATGCAACATAATGAATAAATAACAGGAACTACTTTATGGGGAGGATCTATACATGACATTATATGTTTAAATTGTGATTATGGCTATTTTGATAAAGATTTGATTATCTTTTTTTCTCAATAGTTGCAACAAGGAACAACTTTTCATTTTAATCTCAATAGATTAAAACATCTCATTTTAGTTTATATAGTTGAATTTTTTTAACCTTTATAGTCCTTACAGTCTAAGATCATCTAACACTGTTATATTTTTAAAATTGTTACAAATTGAAAGTATCTAAATTCTTTTGGTGTTTTTTCACCATAGGTTCTAGTTTTGTAATAATTTTAAAAGATCTGGATATAACTATGTTAGATGATTTTAAATATAACTATGTTAGATGATTTTAAATAGTAAGAACTAAAAAGATTAAAAATATAACTATCAAGACTAAAATTGAATATTTTAAATGGACCAATATAAAAACTTGTTACAACTATAGAACCAAAAGAATAATTAAACCATAAATTAATATCAAACATCCAATTATGATGGATAAAGGTTTTGTTGAAACTTAAAACATAATTTAATTTAATTGATTTATCAATCAAGAAAAAATTAGGGAAAGAGAAATTATTACACACTAATGACCTTGAAGTTTTACGGAATTATATAAACTTTTTTTTTATTTACTCTTACACTCACTTCCTTAGTTTTTTTAAAAAATGTACATCGACGTCTCCTTATTCGTTACACTAATCTTCATTAATTATTTAAAAAACATTACACCAACCTCGTTGCAATGGAGGTTACTCTAAGTCTGTAATGGTTAAAACTTAAAAAAGCAACGAGAGTTTGTGTAATAGAGATAAATAGTATAATTTACTCTTATTTTTATTAACTTTCAATCAATTACACAATAAAATAAAATTAGAAAAATAAGTAATTAACTGCAATTAATTCTTTTACAACTTTATTTTTTAAATATATTTTCTAAGCTTTAGTTAACATGGCATTCTAGAATAAAAGAAATTAAAATTCTTCTTTATCTAGTTAGTTATTAACAAAAAAAAATGAAAATGAGACATCAAGGATTTTTTTTTGCTTATAAATAGTTTTTAAAAATAAAAAGATAATATTAGGATTTAATAATTATTAAAAGAAATAAAAATATTTTCAAAACAGGAATATAGTCTTATATTTCTTTTTCACAAGCAAGCAATATTTTTTTTTATTTTTCAGGAATTATTTTTTAATTTATTCACCTTGTTTTTATTATTTTATTGATTTGAAAGTGACAAAAAAAAATAACATTTTTGAAAAAAATATTATTAAATTATGTTAAATGAGATGAATGAATTTATTAGGCTTAATTATATTTATAGTGCCTAAAATTTGCGGTCAATTCATTTTTGTCCCCCCAAATTGATAAAAAAAAAAAAAAAGTTTCTCAAATTTTAAAAGATAGATTTTTAGTCATTGGAGTTAGACAATTTTAACAAAAGTGGTGAAAGGAGGTTGACACATTTCAAATACTAACAATCACTTATTCCCATTTTTGTTAGCATCGTCTGACCATAGAGATTAAAAACATTTTTTTTTAATTTGAGGAACTAAAATATTATTTTTTAAATTAAGAGACTAAAAACAAATTTATTCCAAATTTTAGAGATTAAAAATATAATTGTTTTTTATTATATTTCTCGGTTTTTAAAGTCTAAGAAATATAATAAAAACTACTAAAATAATTTAACAGTATCATGCTTACATATATTTTTTTTTTAGCACAAATTTTATGGCAACAAATTCAATAAAATAATAAAAATAAAGAATGACACGATTACTAGATGGAAGGAAGTACTTTTTAGGTTTTCTTTTTTATTTTAATTGTTTGATTTTTTTATTATCTTATTTGACATGTTGGCATTTTTTAATTTTATTTTATTAATTGTAAACCTTTTATTGATTGTACTCATTATATAAAAATTAGAATAATTATCTTGAATGGAAGCGTTTTTAGAAGTTACTTTCAATGAGAGTATTCTTAGGGTTGCTTAGCCTCTTATCTTTTTCACTCTGTTTTTTATTCTTAAATTAAATTTCAATATTTAAAAAATGTCAATGGTTAAAAGTATCATTGTATCTTGACATAAATGAATTATTTTAAATATTTACGTAGAAAAAATGTTATTTTTATTTATTTTAATTATAATATATTTTATACACTTAAAAGTATTTGTTTATCATAAATTTTAATTATATTAAATAATTTTTTTTCTGCATAATACTAGTTAAACTAAAAAAAATGTTTATTTTGGATAATAAGCATCGAAATCCTTGAATAAGTGATTCCTCCATTAATTTGATGTAGTGCCGGAAAAAGAACCAAAAGATAATTCTAGGATAAATTTGTCAGATTAAGGAAACATTAAAATCATTAAATGGTTTGCCTATCCTTAGCTAAAACATAAAAGATTGGTTTCCCTGTCACAGAATGCACTCCAAGCTTTCTAAGAAAAGACATCGACAAGAATAAACCCGTCAGCTAAATATAATATAATGTTCGTATTTTCTATAATAAAGTTTAGCTACTCAATCTTGATTCTTTGATTAAAAGAGTGAAATCTAACCTTGGCACCTGACTCATTCAAAAATATGAAGTTGAAGTTCCTTTTATCTAACTTATTCAAGACTTTATATAAATTTTTTTTCCAAATCTGTTTAGAAGTGTATATATATATATATATATATATATATATATATATATTAGTTTATTTACTTAATATTTAATAGATATCTTCATTCTATAAAATGAAGAGAAAAAAACATGCATATGACAAATCACAAATCTCTACATAGAATTACAACTAATAAATAATTAATATTATAAATATGATTTCATATCTAAAATTATACACAAAAATGAGCCAAATATATATAATTTTGAACTTATTATATTTATGAAATAAAGTATGAGTTTAAACTTAAGCTTATTAGTTATTAAACAAACGAAATTAATTCAAGCTTTGAAGATTGAAGTTTATACAGATTTCTATTTTTATTCTTAAATTAAAACTCTTAAGATATTTGTTAACGTTCTTCTCCTCTTTATTTTCCTTTATATCTTTTTGCATTCGAACAAATGCATTAATAGTTTTTGAAGATGGGTCTGTAGCCAACCTATTAGATTAAAAAAGTGTCGGTGTGAACACTATGCAGGCAAATTATTTCACTGTCTTTAGTTTCGTGAGTATGTAGTGTAAGTTGTAAAGAACCGTGAAGTGTATTGGATGGAAGTCAAGGTACGCAATACATGCTTGGATTAAAATCTTCTCCTATTTAAAAGAATCATCCAAAAATAACTCTTGAACATTTTGAAAGAAAAAAAAAAAACAGTTCTTAAAAAACAAAACGACAGTTAATTAATTCAGAGTAATTAAGTTTTTATGCTTGATTCTTTTATTAAACAAACGAATTATTTATATGCAGACGGTCGAATTCACGAAGTGTATGGTCTATTACTGTATTTTAACTGTGATTTGAATAGATATACACAGTTAGTGTTTTTGCATTTTTTTTGACTGAATTGTGCTTTTGCATTATCAATCATAAAAATCATTTTTAGTATGACTTATAAATAAATTATTAATTATAAAAATTAATAAACTTCTTATATAATATAATGATTTGTTATTTAATGATAATATAAAAAAATTATATTATCAAAGAATACAACTTTTTTTTTTCCTTTTTAAGTATTCCCCAAACAAACGTAGAAAACTATATTTTCTTTAGACAAAATACACTTAAAAAAGCAAGTCAAATGAAGAGCAATATAAATATTTTAACTTTAGATTGTCCCCTATCATGTTGAGTGTGGTCTAAACCAAGCAGTGACTTTGATTTCTGCCAACGACATATATAGGTTTGTGGTTTCTACCAAAACCATGTGGATAGGATACCTATGTATGTGAAATAACTAGGATATATATCAAGCCTATAGAGAGTAGACACTAGATGGTCCAGTTGAAAGGAGCTATAATTAACATTGAACGCCCGTTTGTAGAATATCTATCTTTCACATCCAATTAAACTCTGGTTTGAATGTGTATGAGAAAATGTTTCCAAACATTGAGATACCCTCTATCATGTCATAATTCTTAGATATGACTTAAATCATGACTCTGAGATATAAAACGTACGTAGGACTTTTATCCTAAAGTCAATCATAAAGAAGGGTTTATTATCTTTGAAATTTAATCACCCTACATTATTTGCCGAATTATTCAATCATGAATCATCCTCAGTCATTCACCCTTCAATAATGATGTAGAGATAATGGGTAAACAAACCACGATGGGAAAAGTTGATAGGTGTTTGTAAAGTATTATTGCTTTTAATTATCGCATTGTCATCAATGAAAGTTGTCAATTAAATTTTCATAAATATTCTCTTCTAATTTCATTTCACATGGGAATTTGTTAATCTTACATCCATTTTTAAGATAAAATAGTTCGTGTAGTAACAATGTAAAGAGATTAATAAAAGAAGCAAAATAATACAAAAATTTATTTTATCTGTCAAAAAAAGAACTTTCTGATAACCCAAATTAGTCTTGATCGAAGGAAGATAAAGACGAAAATTGATTGCAGATGATTAATAAGTAAGGATAAAAGGAATAGGGTTAGTATAATATTTAAACTCTTCGATTGCTATCTTTCAAATTTTTTCTTTTTTATATTGAATCTTTCAAAGTTTTCCTCTTCATCGCTTTTTTTTTTTCTTTTTCTGGTGGCTAAGATAACACTTAAGCTTAAGTTGATATGATTCCATTAATTCTTAGAGTGATATTCAATGCTGGTGATACTTTGGAACATGCATTGCTTGAGATCCACCATTTTTCACACTAGTATATTTACTTGCTTCTTAACGTTTGTGATTTGTTTACTTTGCAGTGTTATTGAGTTAAAATTAAGGGATAAATATATTTTTAGTTCTTATACTGTTGTTTTGTTTTGTTTTTTTTTTTTTTAGTCCTTGAAGTTTCATATCATTTAATTTAGTTTATGTATTTTATTAAAAATGTGTTTTAATTTTTTTCGCACATGTTTTTTACATATTGCATTAATTTTTATGAAATGGATTATTGATGATTTTCGCTTTCAACAACAATAATTTTTCTGACACAAGGCACATTTCTTTTGTCTTGGTTGTGAATAACAAGGTCTGGATTTTGAACCATAATTCCTATGTATAGATATTTATAAGAAATCATGCAAATTCATAGATTTGTAATACAAATAGTTGAAGAATGAAAGTAGAAACGAAGATAGAACTCAATGTGTTTGGGGAGACATTTTAATAACTTTTTTTTTAAAAAAATCCACATCATTGTAATTAATTTACAAATTTTAAAATATCCTCACAAGCAATTGTAACAAACAAAATTAATGTTGTCCACAAAGAATATGTATGGAGGGACTAAAAATACATTTTTAATAAAGTAAAGGGATTACATTAAAGAATATGGAACTTGAAAGATTAAAAACATGAAAATGTGAAAGTATAGGGATTAGAAACATACTTTTCCATAAAATTAATTAAGGAAAATGTCTTTTTTTTCTTTCTTGATACTAATTTTGTCACTCATGTAAAATGTAAAATTGTTTATTATAATTTTATGGGTATTATAATTTTACATAGATTTAGACACTCCACATAAACAATGTTATATGGTTTATTGTAAGAAAAAATGTTAAATAACATTACTTAAAATTAAATTAAGTACATTCATTAGATATGTTTTTAGGCCGCTTCAATTGGGAAGAGTCATTAATTATAAGGAGAACTTGTAAATTATCCATCAAGACAAATTTATGCAGCTTCTCATTTAACCTACGTATTTCAAGATACATGCGTTTGTTTGATTCGCACTTTGTACTTGGAGTAACGTTTTTAACGGATGCATATTTATGTTTTCGAGTTAAATTATTAAAAAAATGCAGAAATAATTTATAATGATTTGGAGTAAACGCGTGTATAATAGTGAAAAAGGAACATCCAATAATCCATTCAACTCGTGGACTCCTTCACGCAAAGTTTATGTTTTCCCTTATTGATTTACATGCATGATGATTTCCTTATTTTTTTTCTTTACTAGGACATGATAATTTTCTTAATTAGTGAAACTAGTTCTAAATTAGTAACTTCCCAACAATAGAGAATAAAGATGAGAAAGTTTAGGATATGTAGGGCTTATTTTTTTATTCTATTTTAAAAAATAATTTTAAATTAAATCTATGAATACAAACTTGACAACTAGAAACTATTTGTCAAATTTATTTTTTAACTTAAAAATTTCTTATAAATTAAAAGCTTTAGTTTTAAAACTATTTATCTGGTTCAATAAAATATATATTTATAAAAATTAATTTTTGGGTGTAAAATAAAGTTGTCGTAAAATTATTTTAATGGAAATAAAAATAGATAAAATACAAATATTAAAATTTATTTTGAATACAAATTCCAGAAAAATGTATTAAAGCGTGTTGCTAACGCTCTTTAGAACTTTATTATTTAAATATACTGATTTGAATTAGGTTTTATAATTACATATAAAAAGAAATTTTGTTGATTTAGAATTTTGCCGTTAATTATAATCAAAGTATGAGTAGTATGTGGTGTAGATTCAAAAGTAGTCAAAATTGGAGTTGGTTGGTGTCTTGGTCATTTTCTTTTAAACATTGAGTTGGTGATGCTTTTAATACTAATGAAAATGGCAATATTTTCAAATTAACTAATAAAATGGCATTATTTTATTTGAAGTTAATGTTGAAATCGTGGCTGGGAGAGTGTTGATCCAGAGGAGAAGAGTTGTCGGAATCCTTTGGGAATATTCTAGAAACCACATAATAAATAATCAATAATTAACTTTTTGGTTGGACCCCTAATGCATTGTTTTTTTTTATGGAAAGAAAATTTTTAAATGAGTTGAATCTTAGATTTTATAAGGTTAAATATATATCTTAAGACTCACCTAACGCATATTGAAGTATTTATAGATCATTCACTAGTAAAGTCTTTATATAAAATAATAAAATTTAAATTCACATTCTTATAAAATATAAGACCAACCTTTATTTGACACTAATGTTGCATTGTTACATAGTGCACTGCCCTTTCTATTTTTTTTTCCCATTGTCATTTGTGTTTTGCCTCTCAACAACCATCTTAGTTGTCACTAAGAAAAAAGCTATTTAAAAAATGGAAAGTAAATATGATATCCTTATTTTTTTTTTCACAAAAGTATCCTTATTTCCATTTCAATTCTCATTTTTGCTAATTTTTAAAAGTAAAAATTATTATTAAAAGTATTAGTAACATTTTCTCATCATAATTGTGAGAAATATTAACAGTATATCTTCTCACACATTATTTAATATAGTTTTAAAACACATTTTTTTATTATTACTTAAATTTTATTAAAAATCATAAATTTATATAAATTCCACTCCTCATCTAAGATTTTTTTTCATAATTTCATAATTTTTTAATAAATTTTAAGCTATGGGGAAAGTGTATTATAGAGAATATGTAACGTGTAATAATACACCTCAGCAATCCTCTCATAATTGTTTTTTCACTCTTTACCGTGACTTAAAAAATCATTTTTATTTATTATTAAGAGCATTAGTAACTTAAAAAACTTGAAATTAATATATATATATATATATATATATATATATATATATATATATTTATATGGGCGAGAAAGGTCATAATAACGTTAACGTTCACATGGTCCACGTGTCTAACTCTGCCGCTCCATTCATCTATCCGTTAACCCTACTCTCTCTCTTCTCTCTCTCTTCTGCAACTCTTTCCCGTTGCACACACACAGGAACAAGAAAACCCACCAAACTCTTTCTTTCCGAATAATCAAGAAAATTTTGAAGAAAAAAAAAAAAGAATAGAAAACGGTAATCACACATTCGTTCATTCATCACAATGGGGAAGCTTCTCTGCGACTCAACCACCGTCGCCGAACCATTTCAAGGTTCGCCTCCAGCCGCTCTTCCGTGGCGGGATCCCAAACCAGAACCTATCGGAACCGTAGATCTCGCCGTTCCGGCCAACGTCGGTGGCGGACCCTTCGCCGGCGGCGGCTGGGAAGACGTCGTCGGTCTGGAGGAACAGCAGCGGCGCCACCTCCAGAGGCTCCACGCCAAGGGAGTGCTCTGGGAGCCTCCGCCGGAGGAGGAGGACTCGTCGTCGTCGCCGCCGTCTTCTTCCGCCCTCAGATCTGTTGTCTTCCGGCTCTCTCACGGCGGCGAGGTCTCCGCCGACGGAAACTGCCTGTTCACGGCGTCGCGGAAGGCGATGAGCGGCGAGGACGTGGACGCGCGCGAGCTTCGGCGGCGGACGGTGGCGCGGTTTTTGGAGGATCTCGGATCTGTGAGTTTTGAGGAGAGAGAAGCGATCGACGACGCGATTCGGCACATGTACTCGCCGGATCTGCAGAACGGTTGGGGGATTCATGTCGTTCAGGAGCTGAAGTTGTTGGCGAAGAAGGAGGATCGATTCGCTCTTGATTCGGCCATCGAAGAGCTTGTTCACCTCGGCATGCAAAGGTATTGAATCGCTACAAGTTTCATTCGTTTTTATTTATTTATTTGCTTTTGAATCGTTAGAAGTTTCGTTCATTTTTATTTGTTTAAATTGAAAAGAAGAAAATCAAGAATGAGTTTGTCTACGTTTTAATTGTTCATTTTTTAATATTTTGAACTAGTCCTAATC
Source organism: Glycine tomentella (assembly GCA_007407185.1). Taxonomy (NCBI): domain Eukaryota; kingdom Viridiplantae; phylum Streptophyta; class Magnoliopsida; order Fabales; family Fabaceae; genus Glycine; species Glycine tomentella. The sequence continues at coordinate 1,316,702 of PYAF01001986.1, forward strand.
CTATTCCATTCGTTTTCTTTTTCTAGGGTTTCAGAAATGTTGAGATTATAGGCGTAGAAGTTTACTTTGTTAGTTACATTAGAAGATTCACAGCTACAATTTATATGAAGACGAAAGAAACTAAAGAATGAAAGTTGTTTTTTTTATTTGTTTCTGAGCTGCATTTCTTTTTCTTTGCTATATAGAGATTTATGATTTTAACTTATTTCGATGTGAGAAGTGTTGAAATGGGGCATGGAAGTTCCATGACTGTGCTGTTTGTTGTGATTGGTTTTGGTTGTTTTCTTTACTATTTGTTGTTTTTGTGATTGAAGAGAAATGGCGGCGGAGTCTATTTACAAAGAGAGATGTGTTCCTGTAAATGATGGTCCAAGTTGGGCCAAATACATGTTGATCTCTGGTTCTCCTGATGATGAATATGATATCGTCACTTTGCAATATACTGAGGAGGGTTTATTATCTGTGGATGAGAATAGAGAGGGTCGTGCTGCAGCTTTCGGTGATGATATTGCAATTGAATGCCTTGCTACAGAGTTCAAGCGAGAGATATATGTGGTAATGAATGCCTTTCAGTGAACACTTGAGTTGCTTTTGGTGTTTGTTTCAATTAAGATGTTTCACCTGCTGTTTTATAAATTCTGTGCAATCTCTATCTCTTATTCATTAGGTAGTCGTTTTCAAAAAATTATTATTCGACGACAATCTTTACGGCTCCTACTTGATGTGCAGTGTATATTAGAGAAAAGCTTTAATTTCTTTCTGCTGCTGCATGACAGTTCTCATCTAGTAAAAATAAATTGAAATTAAATACACTTTTTTTTAAGAAAAATGAACTTTATTATTAAGAGGTTTTCATAATATATTTATTATTTATGTCTGGGGTTTTCTTCAATTGCATTCCAGGAACTAATTGGCAGATTGATGGGTACCTTAAAGAGCCACTTTAAATGAACTATTCAGTTCTGGCCTGCATTTGCAGATATCCGTGTGACACATTCAATTATTTATTTGTTTCTGTGCATTGATAAATTAGTACTGTGTGTTAGAGTTAGTACCATCTGTTATGTGAATGCAAGGCAGTGGCTTGCTGAAAGATAGGAAAGAGAAAAAAATGAGGAACCATATGACTTTATAATTGGGAGTTCTTTTATAATTATCCGAGTTTCTTGTTTTCCCACTTTTTGATATGGGTATTGATTGTGGTTTCTCCTGATATAATTCATCTTTTTTTTTGTGCTGTTTAGTTTTTGTACATGTGGGTAATTGTCGTTCCATCTGAATTTGCTCATCATTTTCAGGTGCAAGCACATGGTTCAGATGCCATGGTCGATGAAGAAAATTGTGTTTTCTTCCTTCCACATCGTCCAAGGAGCCGAATTACTGAACCTCCATTTTTCCTTTTCATGAAAGGAACAGGTAATGGAGAACAAAATATTTTAATAGATATGGCCATTTTTTCCCAAGCTTTCAGCAGTAGTTTGTTTTCTCTATTTTTCCCTTTAATTTTTTTATTTTAATGAAATTTCTAAGCAAATTTCCACTTACAGGTTGGTGCGGTGCTGGAGCTGACCACTATGAGCCCCTAATTGCTCATCCTTCCGCGTTTGTTTCCCAAGAAAAGGTTGCTGTGGTACTGTGAGGTTTCCCCGGCCTGCAATTTTGTGGAGTAGAGATTGAGTAGAATTAGAAATTTTATTGACCCTAATTTATGGGCCACTTTCAAGTGTTTGGCCTTCATTGTGGTTCTTCTCCGTCCCAAGGGAGAAAAACCTAATCGGGGTAGCATTTGTTTTGTTACTGACATTTAGAATCAATCATCTTTGACTCTCTTGACATTGCCATTGCCTGCAGTTTGAGCAACCCTAGAGTATTATTATTGTATTAGATTCACCGGCTTCTGTTTTCTTGTTCCTGTTGTTGAGTTAATTAGAGGGTAGTGTGTTGTTCAAATTGGAAGAGTTGAGTTGTATCTCAGTGGATTTCATCACATTAATGAAGAGTGGCTTCATCTTTTCTAGGCTTCTGCATGTGTCATTTTACATTGCATTCCAGAACGTGACATCATCACATGTCTCTTCCCTTCGGTTATCTCATAAGCTGGTTATTTTTCTACGTCTTAATGTTGTGATTAATCATATCTACAATGCAACTTAAGTAATCTTTCATTCGAATGGGCTATTTCAGTAATGCACCCGAACAATTACGTATACGAAGCACGAATTAGACCAGGAACGCATATATAAGTGATGTGACTAATTTTAAAATGGAAAATTATATTTAGACATCTAAATGCTAATTGACACCCAGCGAGAGAGTGAAAAAAAATATTACTATTGTTATAAAGAAAAATAGGAAGAAGGATAAAAAAAAAATTGAGATATTAATGGAGTGATTAAAATAAATAGGAGCTCAAATGTCATCTTTTTAAAATTTAATAGTATCCTGTACACTTTATGTGGTTTTGAATTTAAAAATGATTTATCTATCAAAAAAATCTACCAATTTTTTTTTAATTATGAATTTAAAAAAACATTATAAATTTTCTTTAGAGCAAAGCAATTTAAATGTTGTTATATTCTCCTTAATCTTTTTTTTTTCCTGAGTATATTCTTCTTAATCTAAACATACTCTAAGTGGTATAGTAATTTTATTATTTACCCTGTTTTACAATCATGTTGATATGGACTTAGGTGTCTTGGGCTCAAGTATGAGAATTGTACAATTTAAATTACAAAAACTAAAATTAAATAAGAGAAATGTTAGCACACTTTCCCACTCATTTTCTAGCACTCGAGAAACATTATCCATCAAAATTAACAATTATAAAGAGTGCTAAAAATACAACATTAATTAATGCATCTAGAGATTTAAAAAAATTATAAAAGAAAAAAATAAATTTTTAAGAAAGATCTTATAATTAAGGACTGAAGAAATAATATGAATGAGAGTGTCCATAACATTTTTTATTAAACAATTAAAAAGGTATCAGATTCATATTGGTAAAACACTATATTATGAGAACCAAAGGGATAATTAAGGAGAAGAGAAATACTATAACTTAAATTCATTGTTAGATTAGGTTTTATTGTCTGATACAATTAAGCCTAAATTATATTAGTTTTTATTATTTTAAATAAAAATAATAATGGAATGGTTTACAGTCTGGTTTGGCTAGCTGGGCCAATTATCAGAAAATAATTGAATAGATTTATTGATGCTTTAGCTTGTGAATAGGAAATTCTTACCTGAATTATGCACGCACTTGAACAGAAAAGTTACACCGTGCATGTATCTAATAGCAATTAGATGTTCATTATTTTCAAAAGGGAAAACTTATGAAAATAATTTGACAATTTACAAGTATGACTACTATTGGTTTATTGGCTTAGTGCAATTAATTAGTGGCAAAAGTAGACGGAGAAGAACATTAATTTAACGAGTGGGTTGTTCACTACTATATATTATTTTGGCTAATGTGTCACTGGCACTGCAACCCTTGTTAAACATGGCAGAGTTTGTATGATAATGGAACATGCATGTGGGGTAATTTAATAATCTAGGTGGTTCAATTCAGTGTGAAAGTCCCATTTTACAAAAAACCACAAACAAGCACCACATACACTGCAACACGTCATTTTGCCCTAAATGTCCATGCAGATTCATAAAAGTACGTACTGTGTAACGTTGGAATTATTCACTCCTTTCTCTACAATTTCGTTGCTTTGTCCATCTATTTAATTTATTTTTTTCAGTGTGAAATTCCCATTGGGACCTCCTTGACCTTGTCTATAAAATGTCACCACCTTGACCAATTTCCATATTCATTCACTCCTTTTTTTTTCTTTCTTTGAGTTGCTTTTTATTCTTCCTTGTTGTTGATGCTCTCACCCTTCTCCTTTTTCGGTGACTTGTTCACCACTCAATACATCTTCTTAGAAAAGAGTTCCCTCTACCTTCTCTGTCTTGATACCTAACTAAAAATTATTAAAGCATTCCCATCATCAAAATGATGTGAAAATTAATTAGGAATGCTTTAAGAATTTCAGTTATGCATCAATCATGGCAGCTACATGTGACAGTTATTGGGTCTAACCAAGTAATATTTTGGCTCTTAATATATAGCTTAAGAATCAGATTAAGCAGAAAATTATATCTGTATTGATGGTGAAACTAAAATTTATTCTTAAAATATATATTTTTAATAAGGTATTAATTTCAAGGAATAATATTAACAATGATATATACTTTATTAGAGAAATTGATGATTCACTATTATCTATACAATGACTCGGAGCAATGAAAATGGACATATACTTTAGTTTAGATAAGAGTAAATCATTATTTTAATCCGTGAAAGTGTATAGCGTTATTAAATTAGTTCTTACAATTAATTGAAGAAAATCCAATTAAATTATTGATTCACATTAGTCCAATTTTTTTATAAAAAAAATACTATATGTTTAATAATTAAAATGATTGTAAGTAGTTACGTTTAAAGACTTAGGTGAAACAATAAAAAATTCGAAAACTTATTTATTTATTTAGTCTAAAAAACTACTATATGAGAACGCGTCACAAAAATATGCTTTACTCTCTAGATAAAGCATACTTTCAATCAAGACTCAAGAGCCCAAAGTTTGTTACTCCATAAAGATCTCACCATTCTTAGCATCTCAAGCATTAGTTGCATAATTATGCCTATAAAGTTACTTTATCAAATACAAAATAATAATATTTCGATTATATTACCTACCTAAAAGCGTCTAATTATAATGGAAGTGAATTACTTGACACGAACTTTACTTTTATTATCAGGAACTCGATAATTGTAATTATGGCAATGACTTTACTTGTCAATCTTCTCTAACTCACGAATAAAATTCTTAATTATGCCTATAGGTACATCTTATCAAATATTAAAGACTACTATAAAAATTTCTCCTTGATACGTGAAAATGGTTATATATATATATATATATGATATCATATGAGAATGACTAAGAATGAAAATGATCAATCTTAATTATTAGATTGAAATAAAATGTCAAAAATTTAAATATTTTAAATTTAAATTAAAACTTTATTTAATCATAAAAATATCTAAAAAAATTACAAAACAATAAATTAAATATCTTAAAAATTTAATTTATGTCATTTATCGGAAAAAATTAATTATGTCAAAATCACCATCACAGCCACCAATGACTATCATGTTGGTGATGACCACAGTGGTTATGACGACGATCAAGGAGATAATGGTAGTGACTGACCATTTTCATTCTCATATGAGATGATTATTCTCATATGATACGTTCTTTCTTTATATATTAATTTTAAGACTCATGATAATTATGGGTGTAATCTTTACTTATATAATGTTCAATTTTTTCAATTCTATTCAATATAGAATTTTAATTTATACTTGTAATCTAACTTAATCAATAGATATTTCATATTAAAATGTTAAATATAAAATTATTATTTTGTATATACTATATTAACGGATCAAATTGAATTGAATTTTTAATATAAAAATTCAATTCCATAAGTTATATTTTAAATATCAATTAGCAGAAAATTTTATTTATTAAATTATTAAAAATTAATTTAGACAAATTTATAGCACATGTATTTAATTCTATTTATAAATAAATTGAAGTGAATTCGAAGGGTACATGTATAAAAACTGAATCAGCAACCAGGAAAGTTACACCGTGCATGGATGTAATAGCAATTAGATGTTCATTATTCTCCAAAGACCAAAGGAAAAGCAAGCTTATGAAAATGACTTAACCATTTAAAAGTATGACTATTGTTGGTTTATTGGCTCATTGAAATTAATTAATTCTGCTCCCATTCACTTTTGGACCACACTAGCTGCTACTTTCACGACCAATTTCATTCTTGGTTTCTTTTTCGTGTAGAATGATAACAACAAAGTTAAAACCTAAAATCTTATATGTACTATTCCAATCTCAAATCCTAGTGAATTTCAAGGGAGAGGGTGGAACATTACATGACCATGGCATGAATAATTGGTCATAGTGGTCCACTACGAGTACGAGGATGGGAAATAATTGCAGGACAGTCAAAATTGTTGCTACAATTTGTAGGCTTGCAGCACATTTTTCTTGTCTCCATTAGAACATGTTTGGCGACTAATGACTTTTCTCTTTCTTTCTTTCTTGTGTCGTCTATCTTTTGATTATGGATTGTAATGTTGCATTTTCTAATGCCTTTTAATTTGGTGCTAATTGAACACTCTACCAATGCATTGAAAATGAAATGAATTCTCATTCTGTTTGTGTTTGGCGCTTGTCTATAAATAGAGTCACACATCAACACTTGAGTTTCATTGCATTTCCACGCCCACCACTCTTCTCTCTGCTTCCTTCCTTGATTATTGTTGCTCTGCCCCTACCCTGTTTCGGTGCTCTGTTCACCACCACCAATCTCTTTCTTCTCTTCTCTTGTTAAATATGCCTTCCCTTGTTCCCAAACCTCCAAACCTTCTCTTATCTTGTTATAACAGACATGAGTGTGTCTACTAGCAAGTCACATCTTACGTTCTTTATCTTAGTTTTCCTTGAGGTGGTATCCTTATTCCAAGATTTTATTGTATGCCACTGTAAATAATTTCAAGTATATATTTATTTGCCACAAATGGCTTTACTTTTAGTGTGGTATTAAAAAAATGTTCATTGGATGACAAGTTTGCTTTTGAATTATTATTATTATGTGGTTTTTATCTCCAACACTTTGCATCTTGGTTAGAGGTTGAACACAAGATTCGCTTAAAAATTAATGTTGATACCAAAGTCCAAGATGGAAAAGAGAAAAGAGTTTTCTCCTCTCTCATTCCCTGTGCTTGGCAACTCAGTTTTCCACCCTTCTCTTTTAGATTTACTATCAGATTGCAACTTATCCACAACCTGTGAGCTCAATGACCAGATTAATAAGAAAATCAGTCACCATTGACTAATCCTAGCATTCATCTACCCCTTGAGGAAAAAATAACGATGCCACAAATTAAACTGTGTTTGGATTTGATAAATAAGGTTACTTAGTGGAAAACCAAAGTGCTTTCTTTACCTTGTGGACCCCAAATTTATTGATTAGTTCTCAATACAATTTTGATATGAAACTTATTCCTGAATTCTACATTTTTACCCCGATATCAAACTGACCCTAAGGATGAAGGTAAAACAACAAAATTCTTATGGAAAAGAATATGAAATATCTAATTCTGAGGTGATATTCCATCCCAGGAAGATATGAAGTGAAATATCTAATCCTTTAAAAAAAACTCGGTTTCCATAATTATCCCATTCCTGTCTAATTTACCTAGTTGTCTCTTCCATTTAGTCATTGTAATATAATAATATAATTCAAGATAACAGAACAAACTAACTAACTGAGCCTTGTAACCAAAATGGCATAGACTGATTCAAATTCTCCCATCTCAAAAGTTTTGCAATTCCAAAAACACAAAAACCAAAACTAACCACTAATTTAATAAAGGAGCATGTAAAGTGCAAACGGCATCTAATCAAAATAAACTCAATGCCACCCAAATCAAAACCAACAAAACCAGAGTTTTACAAAGAAACGAAGGCATGCATGCAAAGTTGACTCCATTTACAAGACAAAAACCAAAGCTCAATCCAATCTAATTCAATAGAATTTCACTACAGCTGACCTTCCGTTTTTTGTCATCTATTTATCTCTTCACGCCAGGGACCAATCTATGGATCGAAACACGGATCACAAATTATATTAATTAGCAAATTATGAAAAGAGTAATTGACATACCTATAAAATATATATTAAAATTATTGGAGATAACATTGCATGGAATGATGTTTTGTACTTGAGACTTAGAGAGTATTTAAAAATATAAATAATATATAACTTTAATATGAATTTAATGATAATGTAAAATAATTTAATATTATCATATAATTATAAATAATTATTGTTATAATTTTTAAGATAATTATTTAAAATTAACAAATTTGTTGATTTGTAATTAAAAGATAATAATAATATAAAATTATTTTATATTATTTATATATAATTTTTCTTTTAATTTTGCATACCCTTATTTTTCTTTGACTTTCATATGTTTGTTGTTGACTATTAATATGATGACGCAAGTGAGGCACTTTTCATGATGCAGGCGCAGAGATGCAGTACGACTGTACGAGTTTGGAAAAAGAATTGGAAATTGTTATTAAATAGAGGAAAAATCAAAATTTGGTTAGGTGCACTGCGATGCGACATAAAGCAAATGCAAAACACAATTTTTTTTGTTAAACCATGTAAATTAGAGTGTTTGATTTCCTATGAAATAATGAGATATTCTCACAAGTTTGAATATTTAGGGTTGATTATATGAGTAATTTTTTTATTTTGGAACTTAGCCAGAGCCTCCTTTCCAACAAAAATCTAATTGAAGTTTGTTTTTACAAATTGAGCATGTTATGAATTAAGCTAAACCTAACAAGAGTATAGAAAAAAGAAACCTAATACAAGCCAGCAACTGCAAGGGAAAGGACAAGCAGCCCTTGGGAGATCTCAAGGGACTTTCCCTCGTTCTCTCCGAACTCACACCCTTTCTCTTATTAACCCCTTCTCTCCTCTCTTTCCTTCCCAATTATTCATCCCTCATGGCCACCGCGCTTTATTCGACGCATTGTCGTTCACTCGCTACTTCCTCTCCTCTGTCTTCTAACCTCGCTTACCTTCAACGCCTCACCTTCTCACAGCGCTTTCTCCCCTCCAAGCTCTCTCTCAAATCTCAATCCCAAACTTATCAGATTCTCGTTCTCACCCAGCAGCACGAAGGTTCTTTCTTCTTCTTTGACTTTTCTTATACCCTTTTCTGAGTTTCGCTTAAATTTTTAATCTTTTCTCATGGGCACTTTCAAATACGGTTTTGTGATGTGTTAGGGAGAGATGGGAGAATTGGAAATGTGTGTTTATGTCATAATATGAGTTTATCAGGCATATGTCAGCTTCAAATTTTACCCTGTCAACCAATCAAAGATCATCATTGGTATGACTTTTAAGTGGTTATTATAAAAATTAACGAACTTACTGAATAAACCATCAGTTTAGTCTCTAAGTTGGTGTATTTACACTAGTAGTGCATATATTATTTATTCTTATAATATATGGTTTGGGAAATCCTTATTTATCGTATGTATACGGCTCGTGAATGTAGGTACAGTAGCAACTGCTGTGACCCCTGTTGAAAATGGCACTTCTCACAAGCAGTTGAAGTCTGACTTATTGTCTGTTAAGTCCCCAGAGGAGTCTCGGGCTGAAGACGGTTTTGAAAAGGATGAAAATGAGTCCAGTGTTAGTATTACTGTTGTTGGAGCTTCTGGAGACCTTGCTAAGAAGAAGATATTCCCGGCTCTCTTTGCGCTTTACTACGAGGATTGTCTCCCTAAGGTTGGATTTGGATGGATAGTTTTCTTTTTTATTTGTGTGGTTTGGATTGAACTAAGGCTTTGGTTTATGGCAGCACTTCACCATCTATGGTTATGCACGAAGTAAGATGACTGATGCAGAACTGAGAAATATGGTTAGCAAGACCCTCACTTGTAGAATTGATAAGAGGTAGTCATTATATCTCCCTTTTTACTATGCTTTTAGAGTTAGCGGACATCTTTAATGTTTGGAAACTCGTGTGATGGAATTTCAGAGAAAACTGCAATGAGAAGATGGACCAATTTCTAAAAAGATGTTTCTACCATTCTGGTCAATATGATTCTCAGGAAAACTTTGCAGCGCTAGACAAGAAGCTGAAGGAACACGAGGTAATTGAAAAAGGAATAATTTGAAATGACGGTAGTCACTAACTTAATGTGGCTCAGATTCCTCCTGTAAGAACTAAGAAGCAACACTGTTTTAAATGAAGTTTTTTGAAGCAGTAGTATTTTATTAATGGGAACAAAATACAATTTCTCACTTGAAAGCAAAATCACTTGTCAAGAAGCAAATGAAAAAGATGAAGAAAAAGAGGCTGGAGAATAAAGAAAACAAGAAAGAATTTGAACAAATTAGCTATTATATATTGGTTATCTCTATAGTTGATATCTGCTGCATCTTATGGTGTTTTACTTTTGGCTGTATGACCAATTGGCCATAATTCCATCGACATTCCAACTCTTTGAATATAACTATGCTAGATGACATTATTAAGAAAAAAACATTTGTTCATGTTGCAATTGGAATGAATAAGTTTAAATGTTTGGTTATTGTGTTTCCTTAGACACACTTGTATTCTTTCTTTTCTTCTCCACCCACTGCACTTTTTTATGTTTTTTTTTTTCATGCTATTTTAATTTGCACCAAGTCGATATATGAACAGTGAAAGTAACTTATTCTAGTTTTGTTTTTTGTCTGCCTAGTTGAAGCTAATCTGAGCATTTTTACAATCAGACTTTAACCACACTTTTGAATATGAAAATTGTTTTTGTAGGGTGGGAGAACTTCTAATCGCCTGTTTTATCTTTCAATTCCTCCTAATATATTCATAGATGCTGTTAAATGTGCAAGCTTGTCAGCTTCTTCTGGTAATGGTTGGACCAGGGTCATTGTTGAAAAGCCTTTTGGTCGTGATTCAGATTCTTCAGCTGCATTAACAAGATC
>PYAF01001986.1:1336653-1381460 GCA_007407185.1 Glycine tomentella
TTATTACATAAAATCTTAAATTATTATACTTTAATTATTTAATTCTGCAATTTAATCTTTATATATTAAATCTTAACTTGTTAGTTTCATTACATCAACACGTATTAAATTTTATTATATCTACAAATAACATTAATATTATATTAAATTACGCACTTAATTATAATTGTTATTAAATCAAATCCTTAACTAAATAATTTTTTACTTATTATTTTTATTAAATTAAAATTTTATTTAAATATTTTACATAAACATTATTTCACAATATTTATTTAACTAAATCAATTTCTGAAACTTAATACTTATAATCTAATAAATTTTTCCTACAATTTATCCTATAAACTAACAGTTTTATCATGTAATCTAACGTTTACAATCATCTATAAACTAACAATTTAATCATCTAACCTAACGTTTATAATCATCCTCTACTCTAATGTTTAAAATACCTATAACTATTTACATATAAATTATATTAACCATGCAATTAATATTTATAAACAAACAATGAAAAATCATCTAACCTAATGTTTAAAATAATCCTTTAATTTAATATTTTAAATCTTTAACCTAAATATCATCTAATACCTAACTCTATTTAAATAAAAAATATATTCAATATTTTAAAATATAAATAAAATAAATTAAAAACAATATAAACTAACCTTATGAGAGGAAGATAATAATATGCAGGGAGGAAGGGAATCAAGATGAGAGGCTAGGGAGCAAGGGAACAAGATAAGATATTGAGGAGAGGATAAATTTTTTTTTACGAAAGTGAAAGGGGGGGGGGGGGGGGGGGGGCAAACGGATTTTATAGTGGGCCTAGCATACCAAAATCGCTGGGTCCAGTAGCAAACTAGGCCAAATTCGCTGGGACATGTACCAAATTATGCATCCACATCAGCGATCCATGCACAAGTCGCCCAAGCTACCAGCGGTTTCCCTCTCCAGCTCAGTTGCTTCTAATTCGCCCACACAGGCAGCAGATTACGCAATTCGCCCATGCTGCCTGCGATTTTGCCACCTCAGCTGCCCGTCCCATGCACCCAATGCATGTGTGACACGTGGCCAGCCAATTCGCCTGTGCATGCAGCGACTTCCTTCACGTGGCACTTCAACAAATTATTTCCTAGGCGTGACAGAGTGACAAATTTTTTTCTGAAATGTGGCATTTTGACCACAGTCTCACGTTTTAAACATACCCAAAGTGCGCGCACACACAAAAAAAACAATTGATCAAATTGATATGTGAAAAGTGATTTTGAGAAATAATGAATAATATTGATTAATATGAGCGTGTAAGTGTATTGTTTACGGTTCTAATGGTGATTCTACATGTTTTGAAAGTATATCCATACATATATGTTACAAAATATAAGTTGATTTAAATATAGGCTTATAAACTGACCAATTTCCTTATAAAGAGAAAAAAAAAAAAGAATTGTAATTCTATGATCCCTCCCATGCTTTTCTCTCTAACCAAATGAAATGCTAAGTGCGGTTTAATGCAAATCGGAGGGGATCGATTCTTAGCAGTTTAGACTTTAGAGAGTGGAAGTAAATAAATATGTTTGGCAATGGCAGATACATTATACACACGTGTGAATGGTGCAGAGCTCGTGTCACACTGCTTTGTTTGGATGAGACAGACAAAAGTAAAGAGAGACAAAAAGGAAATAATGATGTGGCAATACACTTAGTTACCGTACATGTCAGTACTCTCTGTCTGCCACAATATTGTTATGTTTTTATTTTTTCCACTGAATTTCACTTGGACTAGTAACTAGTAAATAGAGCAAAATTATGTCAATTTTCTAGTTATACGACGTAATTTTAGCCTTGCTCAACTTGATGTGATATTTTTTTATATAGTTGATGTATTTTATTATATTCATTTATATAAATTTAATAAAAAAGTATAGCATGGATAAACTTAGACTATATTTACATTGAAAAATTAGTTAGAAACTAATAACCTATTCAGTAATCTGTAGTTTTGTTTTTTCTGTTTTTACAGAAAGTAATTGGTAACTAAAAATTGATAAATTAATTTATTAAAACTAAATGTTTGATAAAATTATCTATTAAAATAACTTATAAATATAAAATGATAAACATAATTATATTTATATATTTAAATTTTTAATTTAAACTCTTATAATTTTTTATTTATAAATAAATTATTTTAATTATATTTTATATTATGTATTATACTATTATTTTTATATTATATCTTAAAATATCTTTAAAACGTGTTTAAAATAAAGTAAAAACAACATACACTTTAGTAGATGTAATACTTCTATTAGGTTTATCAGTGTAGTAGTTTAAATATCTTGAAGTATAATGCTAGAAATAATAGAATAAATAATATATATAGCATAATGGTTAAAATAAAAAAATGTCATATAAAAATAATAAAACAAACGTATCATCTACAAATATCAATACCTTGAAATATAATGTTGAATAATAAAATGAATATTATATATAATATAATGATTAAAATAAACAATGTAATATAAAAATATAAAGAAAGAATAATAAGAATAAAATATATTTATCATCTATCATTATCAATAATTTATGTAATAGAAGGGTGAAACTAATAAAATTATATCTTATAAGCGAAAGAAGAAGAAGAAAAAATCTTACATTATAAAAAATAGTGAAATGAAAAATTAATAAAAATTTTAAGAATAAAAATATAATTAAATATAAAAAAAGTTAAAAGTAAGTGTTTTAAAATATTTTTTTAGCTGATAAAAAAAAGTTAAAAATTAACTAAAATAGTATGTGAAACACAGACTTATTTTGAATACACTTGACAACGCATTGCCTTATGACTTATTTGATGCGTCGAGGAAGACAGTGTCGAGAAATAATATTACAACAAATTTTTGTATCAATTTAACAAAATGAAAAAATTCTCTATAATCAAACAAATTTCTATGCAGGTATAAAAAATTGTCACGCTAAACTTACTGTACATAATAATTAATATTTATTATCAAATAATAGTGTAAAAATAATTTATACTATTTGCTCTTAAAATATAAAACAAAAGAAGGAAGATTAAACTCTTGTGAGAGCACGAGAAATAAAAGTATATAACTGAGTCAAAGATTAACAAGAAATGCTAAGTACATATTCTTTAACATACTTTTTTTAATATACACTGTATTTTTTGTTATTAAAATTTATTAAAAAAAACAAAACATTGTGAATTTCACGTCATATTTAACAAAATTTTCTTGATTTTATAATTTTGAAAGAATTTTAATAAATGAGAGTATGTGTTAAATAATCAATCAATTAAACCTTCCAGAATTATTGCTAGATTTTCCTACTATAATTTTCTTTGGCGCAATTTTAATTCTAATAAAAACACAAACTCTAATCAAGGATTTCATAAGAGATTGAAAGCGACGAAGGGAACGAAAGGAAAGGGAACCATCCATGTGATCATGTTGCATTTGGATGAAAAGAAGAGAGATTCTTTTGTTTCACTGATTCTACATTAGTACACAATCTTATATGGGGACTGAATCAATAATAAAAAAAAAAAAACACTTTACGACACAAAGCCAGGATTTTGGAGCCCCATGAGGCCATGACCCATCCCTTATGCTCTTTACAGTAATTTATTTATTTATACATTTCTAATGGAGAGGGATAGATATTCTTCTTTTTATTATAATTCAATCCTGAAGAATTGAATTGACAATAATTATTATTTTATGCATGTGGGATAGTATCCAGTATTTTTTTTTTATAGATTATTGGGTATTTATTGGTTGTTGATTTTTATAACAGGACACTTATTGTTCTCCTAATTAATTTTTAGTTGGCAATGCTTTACGAGTGATGTTATATATATATATAAAACCAAACTTATATACTTACAAAATTGTGCTCACTGTTTCCCGCATGTCCCAACAAAAATATCACTATATATAGGAATGACAAAATATGTGTCCACAAGGATTTCGATCTTCAGAGATTACTCTTAAGTAAAATAGCTTGTACCCAGTTTAGTAAACATGAATGTGGTAAAAATCATAATACACATCTCATCCCTCACATATTCGTGACCTATATATTTAACTTCTTTTTTTAACCTTTTTATATACATTATGATTTTCCATTCTTATGAAATGAGGACTTATATTTTATTATTTTACAATGAGCTTCTTAATAGATGCCTCTACTTGATAAAATTTGTCAATAAATTTGTTTACTATAAATTAATTAATTGGAGAATATAGTTGAACTTTAGTGTTCAAATTTTTTTGCATTAAATTTTTTAAGTATTTTAAATTATTAATTGAACAAAGTTATATCCATTTATATTTATTTTCATAATTTTTAAAATTTTATTTATATTTATTAAATAATCTTAAATATATATATATATATATATATATATATATATATATATCATGTACTTGTCCTGTGGATAGGAAATGAATCTAAGCGATAGAGATGGGACAAGGGTAGGAGAAGCAGTGTCCACCCTCATTTCGTTTTGTTGAGACTCTTGATAATGCAGACTTTAATATTTAGCATATGCATCTACCATGGTGCCACACAAAAGAGGCATGATATGGTCCACAATGAGTTCCAACTACACGACACTTTTGCTTTCAAGTTTTCCTTATTGCATAACCATAAATCATGTATCTCAGAAAACACAAAACAAATGATCAAATGTTAAAATTAGTTAAAACACTGCGAGTGTGTTTGTGCAGCTAGCTAGCAAAACCTTCTGTAATTGCTTCATCACAATATGTAGTCATATTTGTATTTTACGTAGATATAGAGTGCATATTTTTTTAATATTTTTTTATTCAGCTAGAGTGCAGAATTTTGATTCTTTTATTTTTTGAGTCTACTAGCTAGCTACGAAGAAAACTAAAAAATATTTGTCACCACTAACAATATTTGACATTTTATCAAGTGATCATAAGATTATAGTTTTTTATTTATTTATATATAGTAATATTTTACTTTTAATTATTAATGGCATAGACATTGATGACTGATTTTCTTGCGACATTGAAAATAAATACTTGTGTTGGAGATGAGACAAGTGGTACCACCTTTAATTTATTTACAAGTTTTAATGGCTTTATAGTTTAACACATGCATATACAATACATTCATGTCAATATTAATTGATTCTTACGGAGAATATGTTGTCGGCTCATTAATTCTTCAATCGGCATGTGGTCTTATGTTGAACTTTAACTCCTCTCATTGCTTGGGAGTTTATGATTTAATGCTTTTTTTTATTCTATGATAGACATGCTTTTCACCCTTTTCTCATAATACTATTACGATTATTACACTAGAATATATTATTTCATTATAGGTTACTAGCTAGTTTCAATGAAAAAACTAAATTCGGGTTCATAATATTTACTTTAATGGTAGCATAACTTAATTTATGTTCTTAATATATTTTAAGTGGGTCTCATTTTATCTCTATATTCACACAATAATTCTTATTTTAACTAGTATTTTTTCAAACAACATATAATAGGTGCTTGTCTAAAAACTATACAAAAATCCATTTACTCTAATAATATTTTCAAATTATTTTACTTTTTTTACACCTCAAATTATTTAACTTTAGAAACAACTTAAACAACTCTATTAGAAAGAGCATTTAACATTATAAGATAGTCATTGTCATAAAAGATTCCGTGTGTTCCGTATACTTGGATACGTTATATACTATTAATTAATTATTAAACTCTTGTCATTCAAGGTGAAACACTCCATAGCTTCATCCAATAACTTGATGCTTGTATATTCACAACACTGTTTTTTTTTTTTTTTCTTTTCTTTTCTTTTCACAACACTGTTTTTTCTTTTCTCTTTCTTTTCACAACACTGTTTTTCACAGTTTAAGCTGTTTCCATTAGCTCAACAATATTTTATTAACCATTTTCTAACCCATTCATAAAAAATTTACTGTAAAACTTACTAAAATAAATTATAAAAAATATTTTTTGATAAATTTATTTATTAAGATTTATGAAAAAAATATGAAAAGACTATAAACTATTTTTATAAATCTAAATAAGCTACTTTCAAAATATTATTAAGCATTTTTTGTTATCAATTCATCCATATTAATAAGCTAGTTATAAACAAAGTAAAGGTTTTTAAATAATATATTTTTAGATTTTTTTTTGGGTAGGCAAATAATTTTTTTCAAAGAATATAATTTTTGAATTATTACTTTTTAAGAAGATTAAATACCCATCTTTTCTTGTAGTTTATTAATTAATTCTCATGATGATAGAACAGTATCTTACTTTTTCATTCCTTAATTAACTTACGTCTACTTCGTTTTATCAAATTAGTTTATTTTATTCTTAAAAATGTCATTAAATTCTAACTAAACATGTTTATCAATTTCTATAAAGATATCATTTCTCATTATGGTATTTCCAATAATATCATTTTCAGAAATACTTGAGAAGATCACTTCTAAAGAATTGCCATCTTTGTGGATATGCATATACTCTTTTGTAAATTTAGTAGAAAAAAAAATCAAATTATTAAATACACGGACATACTTGGATATCTATCACCGCCAAATGCGTGAATTTAATTTATAAATATGTAATTGAAACAAATTTTTTGTCTTTTATAATTACATTTTCATTCAATCATAAATTACGATTAATATAATTTTTAAAAGTAAATAAATTTAAATTTATCATAAATAATTATTTATAATTGAATGATTATAAATAATAAAACTCTTTTTCAAATCATATAACATGTATATATATATATATATAGAACATATATGTATTAATTAAGTATAAACGATTTTATGATTTTCACGTGAGATTTTAATTAGGGACAAAGACAAATGAAGTAGGAGCAAATTAAATTAATTCTGAACCAAGCTAAATCATTAATGAATAAGATCTTTAGTGATAAATCGTAAACTGAGATCTTAGATTATTTTTTAATAAACTTCATAATTCTATATAGAATTAAAAATCTTTCTAAAATTTTTTAATTTAAGATTTTAGAGGGAAAAAAAAAATTTATTCATTTTTAAATAATATGTAGATCTTAAAAAAAATTTTAAAAGAATATATTCTTTATATTGAAAATATATTTAACTTCTTTATTGAAAAATTTAATAAATTTGAAAATAAAAATCTTAATATCTTAAGAGTCTTAAAAGGTTTGACTTAAAAAGAAAAAGCGCTTTGATGGGTTTATAAGATCGTAAATAGTAGTACGTTGTTAAGTCACGATGGATGCCAACTCATTCTTAAGCGCTTTATTCATTGAAGCCAACCCAAGACTAACACTACAGATGCCATTGCCAGCTCATTCCTAATCTTATCATACATTCACATCTTTCACCACCAACCGCGCGCATAACGGTAATTTTTTTATTTTTCATGTTTCTAAATTATAAGCTAAAATACTCTAGTCTTTAACACCAAAGCATTATAATCAAATGATAAATTTATAACCGTTAATTATCAAATTAATTATTCAAATCGTGATAAAATATACGCATATATGCGTATGTTTAGTTTTTACGTACTTTTCTAAAAAAATTATGTAATCAATTAATAAAAACCAGTTTAGAAATATTTTTTACACTGTTAATAATTCTAATTAAATTCATATGTATAAAATTATAAAACTGCTAAAATTTGAACTATTTTTTCATAAAGTTTTTAATTATTAATTTTTTAATCGACAACTGTAATTACTCCTCTCTTTTTTTTTTTTAAATACCGTCGTTGGTCCTTTTTACAAAGACTTTTTAGGAATTTGACTTTAGTCTTTTTTATTAGACCTCAGTCAAATTGTTTACTGTATTACTTTTAATCCCTAAAGTGATAACTTGACACCATCATTTTTCACAGTTTTTGTTAATATAGATGGGATTTTTTAAATTTTAGGACAAATATTTTTTAAAAAAATTTATTCTAAATTTCAGAAACTAAAAACATAATTATACCTTTTTATATATAAAATTTCTACCCAAATAACATTTGATATTCCCTGCTAAGGTAGAGTTGTTATAGTTACCATACGAAAGCCAAACTTATTTTTTGGACAGACATATTTAGTAAGTAATTAAACATTTATTGATAATAAAAACATGATTTAACCCCATAAAAAAACAAAAAGAAGGCCTTTTTATTGATGAGTGTAAAATCGATAGGGTGTGTTGTGTGGTGTGTCGTTGGGGGGAACTCTTGGTCCATCTTAGAATCCATCCCACCAATCCATCACCAATTCCGAAGGTAGTACAACGAAAGTCCAACACACGAATCAAATCAGACACAAAACACAACACACACTCACTCTCTGTTATCCAAACACACCATAAACTCTCCATTACTCTGTTCTGTTCTGTTTCCCACCACACCACACCCTCCATGGATTCTTGGTACTCTCCTCTCCCTCTCCATGATGAATTTGAGAAGCTTGTCATTCGAATGAACCCTCCCAGGTCAAACTCTCAACTTTCCAACCATTTTTCTTCTTCCTTCTTTCTACTCTTGTGTTTTTTTTCTTTTATTTATTTATTTTTTATGCTGCTGAATTGTGTGCTTCATGTTATGTTTTTTCAGAGTTGCCGTGGATAACATTTCAAGCAGAACAGACACTGTGATAAAGGTTCCAAATTCACCTTTCATTGGCCTTGTCTTTTCTGCATTGCAAAAGGGCCCTTTTCTCTTTTGTGTGACCAATTTTCCGTGTGCGCTGTTGCAGGTTGATAGCGCGAACAAGCGTGGGAGCTTGTTGGAGGTGGTTCAGGTTCTTACTGATATGAATCTCAGTGTTAGAAGAGCTTATATTTCCTCTGATGGAGAATGGTTCATGGATGGTACGGTTCCCTTTCACACTTGTCAATTTTCCTTCTACCATCGCTTTTGTGAATTGTGTTTTCTGTTCTTGTGTAATCTTGTTTCATGTGGTTTTTGCTCACTGGCCAGTTTTTCATGTCACGGATCAAAATGGGAAAAAGTTTATTCAAGATGATGTAGCTGACCGCATTCAACAGGTAGTAGATCTGCAAAACCAATCTCAGACCATTTTTACTTTGACAATTTTTATGCTTGTTCATTTCCTGTATAATTTGGCATTGAAATTAGGATGATGTTTATTTGATATTTTTCTTTTTATCCCCCTAATAACAACATTCAATTATGAGTTATCATGGTTTCTTAATGCCTTTATGCTGCTCAATTTTTCAATTTCAGCTTAGAGTTGTGTGAATTCATGACCTTGAATATCTGCTACTCAACTATTTGTCGTTATCTCTGAATGGAATAGGAGATGGAAAACAAAGGGAAAAGGAGTAGTTGGTTGGTGATTGTTTGGTCTGCATATAACTCCAAGAAAGGAAATAAAGCATGACTCTGTTTAATGATCTTTCTTTTCAAGAAATCAAATTAGCAATTAGTTTGACAAAGAACCAGACAAAACAAGAAGAACTAGTTTGTTTTCATTTTGAAACTTGAATCAGCAACTTTACTCTTGCTTGTCATTACTGTCTATGGATCAATCTGAATTACTCAATTCATGCTTATAATTCTTTTTTCTTGTTTCAGTCACTGGGTCCAAGAGCCTCTAGTTTTCGATCCTTGAGAAGGTCTGTTGGGGTTCAAGCTGAAGCAGAACATACAACCATTGAATTAACTGGAAGAGACAGGCCAGGATTGCTCTCGGAAGTGTTTGCGGTTCTTGCAGACCTCAAATGCAATGTCGTAGCAGCAGAAGTCTGGACCCACAATTCAAGAATGGCATCTGTTGTTTACATCACAGATGAGGAGACGGGATTGTCCATTGACGATCCAGATCGCCTTGCCAAGATTAAGCAGCTTCTACTGTATGTGCTGAAAGGAGACATAGATAAGAAGAGTGCCAACACTGCTGTTTCTGTTGGTTCTACTCACAAGGATAGGAGGCTGCATCAGTTGATGTACGCCGACCGCGATTATGATGTAGATGATGGGGATTCTGGGTCAACAAGTGACAGGAACAAGCTCCTTGTAACTGTTGATGATTGCATAGATAAGGGATACACTGTTGTGAACTTGAGGTGTCCAGACAGACCAAAGTTACTGTTTGATACAGTGTGCACACTCACAGATATGCAGTATGTTGTGTACCATGGAACTGTCATTGCTGAAGGACCAGAGGCATATCAGGTTTGTTGCTGATGTTCTTTGAGTTGACATTCAATTAGTACTTGTACATTATACTTGGTTACCTTACATGTCATGTCATATTACTCCAGGAAAATCAAAACCCTATTTGTATAACTCCTTTCTATGTGGTTGCTATTGAAATTCATCATCCAAGGTACTAACTATACCATTAAACTTCACTAATATATATATGTTTTTGCATTCTTTTACAGGAATATTATATAAGGCATGTGGATGGAAGTCCTATCAGTTCTGAAGCAGAAAGGCAAAGAGTGATTCATTGTTTGGAGGCTGCTATTAGGAGACGAACTTCTGAGGTATTACTACCTCACATGATTTGGATGCTAATTCACCATTCTTAAAAAATATTTATAAGTGATACTATTATTTTGTATTTGATATTGTAGGGCATAAAGCTAGAACTATGTGGGGAAGACAGGGTTGGCCTTCTGTCTGATGTAACTCGCATCTTTAGAGAAAATGGTCTTTCAGTCAACCGTGCTGAAGTTACAACCAGGGGCACCCAAGCCATGAATGTTTTCTATGTGACTGATGTGTCTGGAAATCCAGTTAATAGTGAAACAATTGAAGCAGTTCGAAAAGAGATTGGCTTGACCATACTGCATGTAAAAGATGATGTCTGCTCAAAACCTCCACCCCAAGAGAATGGAAAATTCTCTTTGTCTAATCTCTTTCGGTCAAGCTCTGAGAAATTTCTCTACAACTTGGGCCTGATGAAGTCTTATTCTTGAACCTATATGTAATGTTCTAATTTGTAAACAGTAGATCTTAGTTTAGCCCTAGTTAGTCTGCTTTGAATCCCATTGCAATGCTTTTTGGTAGATCTTTCTAGATTTGGTGTGAGTTGTAATTAGATGTCAGATCCTAGAGTTTGATATAGGCATGTTTCTAAGTGAATTGTATATTAATATGCCTTTGTTACATTCTCCCGAGACTTTAATTAGATGTCAGACTGTAGAGTTTGATCTAGGCATGTTTCTTGGTGAATTGTATATTAATATGCCATTGTTACATTCTTCTAGTCTCAAGCACAAACCTACTATTAGTATTGGAAACTGAATTTTTTAGAAGATAAAATAAAATCCAAAAAGATGTGGAGTAGAACAATAATACAGGGTGTATATGTTGTCTTTTTCTTGAGATGGGGGATGATTTGGTTCTTTTGTACAAAAGAAAGAAAATCATCGGTAGCTGATAACTTAATTGTTTGGATGACAGTTTCTTCTGCTCTGCTTCAACTGATCACTTTCCCAAACAAGCTTGTCCATTCATTTACAGCGTTTTAAGGCATGTGGAACGCGCCAATCCAACTTTAAGTAGTCATTGCGTTTAACATGTTTAGCGTGTTTCGAAACTATTCGTTAACACGAATCAATATTCTCTTAGCGCGTCAATCCGGAAGGAACTTCTATATCTCTTTTAAATTTAATGTTAAAATTAACACGGACGTGTGTTAGAAACGTGTCCAAACACACTGTTAGTAACGTATCACGGAATACACAATTTTTCACGTGAAAGACTACTAGTTCTGGCTGTGTTTGTTTAGGTGTTCAGCATGTTGAACGTTAAAGCTTCCTCTCAGTGAATTGCGTTCAACGTTCATTCTAGAAGTTCACGTCACGTCAAGCTCAAAATTGTTTCCAAACATATTAAAATACAGACTAAATACTTGCTGTAAATTCTGTAACGAGAACACATCACGTTAAACACCGCTACAACAATTTACATTAGAAAAGATATGTGAGGGAAAAAAATAAAATAGAAAGAGGGTGTTAAGTGGCACATTAATGTAATGGTAGTAGCACGTGTCTTGTACCTTGTTTGTACAAGAGGTCGTGTAATTTTGATATAGTAGTGTCTGCTGCTGCTAGATTGAGACGTTTCTTAATTCTTATAGGCACCACACGCTGGTTCAAGAGGGATGACTACACTTTTCTTTTTTGGCAAACGCGTGTGGAAAACTGTGCAGGTTCAACTACAATCACTCATTTTAC
Organism: Glycine tomentella; assembly: GCA_007407185.1. Classification (NCBI taxonomy): domain Eukaryota; kingdom Viridiplantae; phylum Streptophyta; class Magnoliopsida; order Fabales; family Fabaceae; genus Glycine; species Glycine tomentella. The sequence continues at coordinate 1,348,886 of PYAF01001986.1, forward strand.
CTTATAGCTCTGACATGTAAATCCAGAGACAGATAATATACAGGTTGAGTTATGAACGTTGTCCATCAAGCATTTCTAAGCTGAAAAATCCTTTGCATATACATCACTCTAGATATTTATGCACATTTTTGTTACTTATGTAGCTCTACGCGTAACATTTACAGCTTGTTTGATTTGTACACAAACCATCGCAAATGGGAAAAAAGTACAAATATCAATCTAAATTTGGCTTCTCAATATAGCTGCAATTTACAAAAGGAAATAAAATTCCCTTTTCTGAACGTCCAAGGGCATAACACTTACTAGGAATGCTAATGAGACTTTTCCTTACGCTCTGTCTATTGAAATTTATCGATATTACTGGTTGTTCCCATGGATTCTACTTTTAAATTAAGAAAAAGAATATCATTAAATGAGACCACTCATTACTAATATACTTTATAGTATATTTTCTTTTTATACATTTTTATTTAAAATTTATTCAAAATAACAAAATTATTGAGCAAAAGACTTATTAAATGAGAAACAAAATTACTTAGTTTTATAACAAAAGAAACATTTAACTAATTCTTTCAAAAAAAAATCTTTAACAAATAATAAAAGAAATATTTAAAAAATTATATTAAATAATATATTACTAACGTTTTTCTTTTGATAGAACAAAATATCATCAAAATACATATGATTCTCCCCTCATGAGACGTGGCAAAATCTTAGAAGTTGCACATTGTAGATGAAAAAACAAAAGTTTGATACATATCAATCATGAACTAATAAATATATTCCCACTGTTTGAAAATATTAGAAATTTTATTTATCATTTTTCTAAAAATTAAAAAAAATCATTTTTTTTGTTTTTTAATTTAAATATTTTCAATAAATAAAAAATAATAATAAAGTAAAAAGATATTTTTTTCTTTAAAGTAAGAAAAGATAATTTACTTCCACATAATTATAAGCAATAAAAGTGAAGAAATTCCATGCCAAGTAATTTATCCTTGACAAGAAATGGCGCTGAGGCTGAGCACTGTTGTTTCAGGTGTTGGTCCGAGCCATTCGGGGAAACCAAGGTTTAGGTTCAGAATCAGAAGTGTTGCTGCCACACTTAGAAAGATGGCCTTCAGTGCAACCTTCAAAGTACTAATTGATTCCCATCTCCACGTGTGGGCTTCACCTCGAGAGGTAACAGAAACCATACTCCACTTCTTCACCTTTTTTTATTTGTATATTATTAACTTTAATATCATTACCACTGTTTGTGTTTATTTTATATATAAATAACAATACTTTATAGTTTATAGTTATTAAAAAAGTTCATACATATTTATTAACCATTAAATTTACTTTTAATTCATCAATGTTAAAAACTATTTTGCATAATCCCATGCAGAGACTTGTGTGCAAAATAATGATTTTGTACTTTTGTTATCTTTTCATTAGGTTGTTTATATAGTAAATATTATCCTCTTTTTTTTTGGGAAATGAAGGCTGGTAGATTTCTCTTATTCTCCTGGACAAGAACCTACTTTACCAGGAAATGCCGAATTTTTGCTCCAGGTATGCATTTAGTTTATTATCTATGATTATCCCCTTTGTCAGTAACTTAGCAATAGTGTATATACTTTTGAATATTTTGTGTAAACAGTTTGTAGATGCCTTATTCTTGTATTTCCTGCAAATCTTGAATAATTCATTTAGAGTTTGGTGCAGTTTCCCAAATCTTCTGTTTCTTACAAATCCTAATGGCCTGAGGCTAATTACATGGAAACTGATTGTGATTAGATTTGTGTTTTGTGTATGTATCATTGATGCTGATGCTCACTTTTTCCAGTGTATGGAGGAGGCAGGAGTAAATGGTGCACTCATTGTGCAGCCAATTAATCATAAATTTGATCATAGTTATGTCACAAGGTATGTTCAACAATTTTTCTACACATTTGATGTAAGAGCTCAGTTATTCAGCACTTTTATGTCAAACAATACTGAAATGATAGTTTGTATGAATGGAATATCTACTGGCAATTTGATCTCAGCATTTCAAGTGTTTTACAATGCTGGAATTGCTACAGAAGCAAGAGGATAGGGTACAGAGAGATGGATAGGGAGAGGTTTTGAGTTTTAACAACACAATAATCGCATTGCTTGATAGGATTGGACATTCTGTTACAAAAAAAAAAAAAAAAAAAACCTTTATGTAAAAATAGAGAACTTCCCTTTTGTAATAGCAAAAAGGAAGAAAAGATCTTCAAAATCGTTGGAAAGTTAAACTATATAAACTGTGGACTGTGTGAAATTACATAAACGCAGGATGCAATGATTTAAAAGCTGGATCTTTCAAGTGTGTCTATTCATTCATTTTTGGAATTCTGTTCACTGTTTCTGTACTAAAAGAGGTTAGCATATAATTTTGTCTAAGTATATAGGAGGTTGGCACACTTAATTTTTTTTTTTTTTTTTGCAAATGTTAAGAAATGTCTGTTGCATGTATCAAAGTTTTTATTTACTAATGTGGAGAACTTAACAAGACATGCTTGCGTCTTAATTATCCATCAAAGATAAGGTTAACATGAACTTTCTGGGCTGTGATGACCACATTTTGATTCAAGCAATGTTCCGGTTTACTCGAAATTTAGTGGAGAAGGTAGTAATTAATAAGGAAGCCTTCCTTCCCCAAATGTGCATTGAATATTCAGTGGTGAACTGGTGATTGTATCCACCAGCCAGTATTATATACTAGGAGGAAAGTTTATAGGACTGACTTAATTGTTGGGCTGAGAGAATGGAACTTGTTATTTTAATTTCTTGTGATTAAGGGCAGATGGAAGGATATCAAGCAAGGGAAGGCCCTTAGGTTTTCAGCTGACCTTTTGAAGTAAATCACAATTATATTATTGACAGGTCTATGGATGATTAAAACAGGATATCCAAAATAAAGGCTATAAATATGTTTGGCAAGAAACACAAGATTTGAATAATACTGGATTTCAGCAAAATTTTGTTACAAGGGCTGTTTAATTCTGTTTCATTCTTGCAGATGACAAATAAAGTTGGGAAGGAAATTTTCCAAAGGGCTGGAGAACTCAATGTGCCAGTGTTCTTCATGTGTATGAAGGTGTTTTTACTTCATTTCCTTTTATTGTATATATAGAAGAACTATCTTGTAAAGCTTTTTCCCCTCCCAGTAAGACAATTTTAGTTGCCATGACATTCCTACTTGTGGCTTATGGTATTACTACCCTTCTATGCAGTTGTTGGGACACTTTTTTATATCAAGTTGACAAAATTAAGAATGACTGAGTTGAATAATTTCTGGGGCTTGATCTGCATATTTCTGAAATTGAGCAATTGTGCACAGAATTCCCATCAACAGTTGTAAGGAATTTTATTATAAGGAATATTGTGTTGCAAGAAATGATGAAGAAGGTCTTGTCTTTTCTCAACTTTTAAATCTGTCTATATTTCCACAAGTAAGTGTTTGATTCTTTCCTCATGAATAAAACTTCAAGGAAGCAAAACATGCATAAAATTTTCATTAATTACATTTTTGCTATACTGCTGAAGTCCTTGAGAGAAGCACAAATTTGTAACTCCTGTAGATGCTTATTCTTTTTTTGCTAATATCAGACATCAACTTAAGTATTATCTTGCTAATAAAACAAGTAAAATGATAAAAGATGTAAATTCACAAAATATTAAATTTGAGATATTGATATAATTATCTAAATTCGTTTAACTTTCTGAAGTCCTTTATGAAAATAACTGTTGTTTCCTCAATTATTGAAACCTCCAGCATGTGGTACTAAATTTTGATTTTTTTTTTACAGGTACATGAGAAATTTAGTGCCCTTTTCAGAGTGTCAAGAGCACAGTTTCCTTATCTGGATTTGTCTCCTCCCTTTAACCGAAGTTGTCTCTCACTTTGGTGCTAACCGTGTGATGTGGGGCAGGTAACTTCCAATCATACATGTGTTCAGCTAAGATAGAACTCAACTTTGTGAGGAAACAGTAGAATAGGGAAAGGGGTAAGAGAATCTTATCCATAAACAACCCAATTAACTTTTTTTACCCTTCTTTTCCAACCGTGCTGCTACAGCGATTTTCCATTTGTTGTGGCTGAATGTGGTTACAAAGGAGCCAAAGAAATGAGATCTCTTTGCCTTTATCAGAATTAGAGTGAATCACGGGGAGGACAGCTACACAACTCTTCCAAAACCAAATGACTCCTGTCAAGAGTTGAGAGTGAGGATGCTGTTTGAGTTGTATAAAAAGTTTTTAGCTGTTGTAGGGGAAATTAGATGTTGAATACTTGAATATAAATTACAATTGTGGCAGCATTGAATTTGTTCTTTAGTGTCTTACTAAGCTCCTCCTGTTTTTGGTAACACGGTGACATAACATGTTTACAACTTTTTTCTTTCCAAAAAAATCTCGCTGAAAAGAAAACAAAAAAGTAAGAATGTGGAGTAGAGTCATAATTCACCTACTTAATATTGTTGTCTTCTCTTGAAATGGAGGTTAATTTGGTTCTTTTGTGCGGAAATAAATCATTTGTTGCTGATAATTAAGAGTAACTTACAGACACCTATAATTTTTTGAGATGACACACAGTCCTTTTTTATCATTTACAAAGCCTCCTTTATGAAAGTACACGATATTCATGGAATTTATATAGGGAATGTTTGTGTAACGTTTTTCAAATAATTTAAGAAATGTTAGTGTAGACTGTAGAGGTAGAAACATGAATATAATGAGAAATTTTACGAAACTTCACTCAACTAATTTACTCATAATTTAATTGTTGGAGACTGTGTACAACTTTACTACAATCAATATTAATACAACTCTTGATTAAAACTCATCAGTACCCTAAATCTATAGCTCTATCTCAGCGTCATATTCAGGAGCACCTAGATCTGGACAGGACAAGTGGATCAAGTTGGAGTGGTAAAAGCCAAAATCACACAAAGATGGAGAAATCCTTTTGAGTGGTGGCACAAGTCAGACTGTCAGATGAGGCCATTCTTAGGATGATTTTGTTTATTTTTGGCATCATCCTTTCTCTTTTTTTTCCTCCTCAACTTGTCACAAGCCAAGGCTCTCTCAAGCTGCTCCACCCTTTGTGTGAGAGATGTAAGAAGTGTAGTCTGCATCTCATTCCTCTGAAACAGTTGCCCCATCATCTCCATCATCTTCTGGTTGTCCTCCACCATCTTCTCCAACAACAACTCCCTCTTCTTTCCTTCTCCATCCTCGTCTTTCACCAAACATTTCTCCCCAACAAAACCCCTTCCTCCCTCACTATACTCCTCTTCCACGTCTTCATTATTCAAAGCTTCAATTTCCCCATCTTCCTCTTGCTCCTCACATCTATTTTCACCCTCCTCTTCCTCTAGCAAACTTGTTCCCAACTCAATACTTTCTTCTTCCATGCACCTACCCCTTTCCTTTTCTACCTCCCCATTCCTCAAAGTTTCTATTGCATCATCTTCCTCTTCCTTAACCAAACAATTATCTTCTCCAACATATTCACCCTCCCCACACTTGAGAGTTTCCATTCCACTACTTATCTCTTCCTCCACCAAACAATTCTCATCTCCCACACACTCACCCTCCTTCTCTTCAGAATGGGGAACAGTCATTTGATCAAGAAATTCTTGTAGAGCAATAGCTTTGTTGATGAGAGACTTTCTGCACTCTCTGAGGCCAGAGTAGTGTAACACCCTAACAGAATCCAACTTGAGAAGCAAGTTCATGATGGTCTCGCTGAGCCTCACCCTCTCCCTTTGTTCCCTCTTCGATGTCATCACTTCCACCCGAACCTCGCTCTCAATCCGCTCCAACTCCACCCTCATGGCAGCGATCTTCCTCAAGGTGTTCCTCACCAGAAACCCTCTCAACACCCTCTGGATCTTTGTGGCAGATTCGATTCTGGTGCGCTCTGACCCCACGAAGTGAACAGGGATAGAAACCACCTTAGAGGGTGCTTTGTTATAACCAGGCTCAGCCATGCCCCCCCAATGGCTTCTGTACAAAGGGGTGTTCTTCATCTTCATCTGCATCATTCGGATCGTGTCAATTTCGGGAATTTTAAGGAATTTGTTTTTGTTCGTGATGAATAAGATTACAAATCGAGGAGATTTATAATAGAAGGAGGGACAAGAATGAAAGTTCGAGAACTAGGAGAAGAGAAGGAAACAGAAGGCAAGAAATTAACTGCTTGCTGACGTGGCTGAGTTATGCTCTCTTTCTACATAACTGTCGATTCTTCTCGTATGTTCTCGTGGACTTTGTTTATAGATTATCAGATAGAGATTTTGTCTTCGCCCACGTCATCTGTTTTTAATATTTTTTTTAGATTCAAATATTTTTTATCTCCAATATATATTTGAATTTTGTTATTGATCTCTAATAAATTTTTCTTTTATAGATGTTCTATTATATTTGAAAAATTTTATTTTAAATATTTATCTTCAATTAATTTATAATGTATTTTGTTAAATATTTGATTATGTAATTTGTAATGGCTAAAAATTGTAAAGATTTATTTCAAAAGTAAATTACACTTGCATTTCAAGTGTTTTGTTCAAATTTCATCTTATATCTTTTTTTTGTTGCATCCTATAAAAAATTCTTTAATTGTTTAATTCACATTAAACTTAGACTCATCTGTGTTAAACACAGTCTAATCATTTAACAGAAATTAGGTACATGCTATTCAGATGACTTTTAATGAAATCTTATGTCTAAAATATTTTCATCTTCTACTTCTCAACCTAAAAATATTTTAAGACTCTTGTTTCTTTTTGTTTTTTCTGTAATTAGACATGAACTCACCTTGTTGGTAAGCAGCGTTAACACCTTTCATTCCTTCTTCTTATTCAATTTTTTAGTTCAATTTTTTCTCTTATTGAATATGTTTTTTTTTTCAAATTTTAGTGTTTTGCTCATATATTTTTAACTCCTTTTTTTGAATTTTTTTTATGACAAGGTATTTAATTAATGTCTCAATCAAGCAGTAAGACACATCATAACGTTGAACTGAAAAGATTGATTAATTCAGTTCAATTTATTTATCACTCATCCAATTTCATATGGAAAATTATACATTTCATTTGCCCTTGAAGATGTATAAGAGACATGACTATTAAATTGCTTTGACATAGTGATTTTAATTTCAAAATCATTTTTGTTAGATAGTCACCCATGAAATGCTTCTTTAAATGGAAATTGATAATAACCCAAACAGTAGATTGTAGAAGAAATGTTATTTTTATTCATAAACAGAAGCAAAATTATATTTCACTAGGAATTTGATTATTAGTCCATTATCTTTCCTTGTGTTCTTGAAAATTCTTCGCAACTAATTATTATCATACTAATAAATTGTCAATAATGTTTACAATGCAGAACTGAGTATAAAACACGACTAGAAATATTGTCCCAAAAACTGCACAAAACATTGGTTAGAATTCAAACTAGGTACATTGAGGACACAAAGGATTGGACAGTTCAAATAGATTGATTCATAATTAGCTTAACCTCTTTTTAAATAATTTCTTCTAAATTACTTGAGTCACGTTAATTTGATGGAAAAATATAACTAATCACAATACTCTTGAAAATTTTGTAAGTGTCTAAATTCTCAAATATAGACCTTATACACTGTCCAATAATATAGGTAACAACAATAATAAAGGTAACAAGTTCATATTAAGTTCGTAAAATGTTACTCCAAAAAATAGCAATATAGACACTTTTAGTACATCTTGTCATATAAAACCAAAAAAAAAAATAACCTTGCACAACTATATATATCAACTTGTTTCACAATATGTATATCAGTTTCACATTACAAAAAAATATAACCTTCACAATTATGTCTATATTCAAAAGTGATCCAATAATTCCCAAAAAATAAATTAATAGTCAATCATACATCTTACATCCTTGTCTTCCTTTTAGTTCTAATTTTTTTTTTTTTCCTTTTTTTAGGTCTTGTTATTGTATTCTATGTAGTGTTCACTCATATGCAGATTCAAGGAGTACATGTGAATATATTTGTGTTTGTTGAAATTAAAAAAAAAAAAAACCAATTATATAAAGGAGCACAAATTTCAGAAAAGATTTGTTAGTGAAGGGAGGATGGAGAGGAAAACCTACCCAACAGGAAGCTCACCAAGAAGAACAGACACGGAGAGGAAGCTCACCACCATGTACTCTAAATGCGGATCCATCTCCTCCTCCAGCAAACTGTTTGACACAACACCTGACACAAATCGCGACCTCTTACTTGGAATGTCATCCTCTCCGCCCACGCCAACAAAGCCCGCAACGACTTCCGCCTCTTCCGCCTCCTCCGCCGCTTCGTCGTCTTTGCCATGCGCCACACTGTGGCCCCGTCTTCAAAATGTGCCTCCTCTCTGCCTCCCTTCTGCCGCTGAGTCCCTCCACGACTATGCCTCAACGAAGGTTGAGATCTGTTTATTTTTTAAAAAAAAATTGTGATCTATTTTGGAGGATAAAGGTTAAAGGGAGAAAAAGATAGGTGAAGGGCTGATGGATGTCTTGGAAGGGAAAGAGGGTTTTCAATATTTAATTTATTTATTTTTTTACTTTAATTGATTATGACAATTTTTTATAGTTAGAAAATTTAAATTTGATTTTGAAATAAATATTGACAATTTTTCAGCAGTCACAATGTTATAACTTAATTGATAATAAAAATTTAAAATAAAATTTTTCAAATGTGAAAAAGAACATATGGAAAGAAAAAATTTATCATAACTCAATCGGAATATTTGAATATATATATATATATATATATCAAGATATAAACATATTTAAGTTTATTATTTATTTTGTACTGCTTTCACAAAGATTTTTTTATTAAAATTTATGCACGTGACTTTTGTTAGTTGGAGAAGTTCCATGACGATTTGATTGTAAAGAGAATCACATGAGTTGATACAAGTTATAAAATTTTGCACAGTTTTTTTATGCAATTTTATCGTTTGTTTCTAATCTCTAACCAAATTAAAAGTGAATCAGTTGAATAAAAAAAACAATAAAGAGTCATAGATTATGATCCAAATGATTTGGCAGGCACTAAAGAGTAAAGACTCAGACAGTACGCGAGGAAGTGGGTATGTATGTATGTAATTAAGGAATGGGGCATAGTGACATCACAGCTGGTGTCTATTGAAGATGTAGTGGTAACATACGATCTCAGCATTTGGCCTGTTTTCCATGCCGGACTTGTTAGGGATACAAGAGAATAGGGTACAGACTGAACTGAACTGAAGGATCAAGAGAGATTTTGTAAACAGAAAATGCTAGTTATGATTGGACAATTCTGTTCCAAATGGACCTGAATGTAAAAGTGGAAAAATATCGCTTTTGTAATTGTAAAACTGGTCTCCAAAATTGTTAGAAAAATAAATTATAAACCATAGATAAGTTGAAATTACATAAAGACAGAATCCAACTGTTTAAAAAGCCTGATCTGTGAACTGTATCTGTTCACTCATCTATGGCTTCTGTACCAAAGGAGGTTAGAGGTTCATATAAAGTCTCAATTTATTATATGGTATTTCATGTCAATTTGTTCATTGGACAGCGCTTTGAAGAAATACCCGACTAAATTTGTTGGTTGTTGCCTTGCTAATCCAACTGATGATGGAAGTGGACTGAAGCAGTCTGAAGATCTTGTCTTAAAGGTTTAATGGATAATATCTTTTTATTAAGAAAACTTTTTTTTTTTTTTCAGAATGCAATTGGAGTTTTGTGTTTGTTTGTTAGGATGGTTATCGTGCGGTTCGATTCAACCCAGAATTGTGGCCACCTGGGGAAAAGGTAGGCAACCCCATTTCTTTTTCACATATCTCTCTAGTGTCAATTCACGGTGTAAGCTAAAGAGATACAATTGAACCATTTTCTTTCCTCCTTAGTTTTAATAGGTGGCCTTATATGTTTCACTAATAGTTATTAATGCACAACTTTATACATTATAGTGGACCAAAATTGTGGTTTCGGACAGAATACAATGACATCATTTCATCTGTGTAGCCTACATCACCTAGTGACCAAAAATGCTTGTTTTGCTGTAGCTGTTTATCAAATCAAATTATTTTTTTCTGGGTTCTATCTGAAATGATCTCATTGCAGATGATAAATAAAGTTGAAGGCAATTTTCCAAAGGGCCGGAGAACTGAGTATACCAGTGGGCTTCTTGTGTATGAAGGTGTTTTTTTATTTGCTTGTGTATATAAAAGAACTATCTTATAGAGTTTCTTCTCCTCCCAATAATACAACCTTAGGTTGTCAGATTATTTCTGTCTATGGCCTATGGTATTGCTACCCTTCTAGACAGTTATGGGACATCTTTTTTTTTTTTTTGTATGTATGAAGTTAATGAAATTAAGAATTACTGAGTCGAATGGTTTCAGGGGATTGGTATATATATTTCTGAAATTGAGCAGTTGTGCACAGAATTTCCATCTACAGTTGTATTGATTGATCACTTGGGCTTCATCAAACCACCATTGTAAGCTATATTATATTATTGTTTCAGAGGTCAAGAAAAATGCCTTTATATGAATATTGTATTGCAGAAATGAAGAAGAAGCTCTTGTTTTTTCTCAGCTTTTGAATCTATCTAGATTCCCACAAGTAAATTCTTTCCTTGTGACCACTGACCAGAACATCAGGGAAACAAAGCATACCTAATTGATTTTCTAGTTACGTTTTTGCTTTATAGCTGAAAACCTTGACAGAAGCACAAATTTATTACTAGATGCTTATTCTGTCTTTTTTTTCTCATGTCAATTAAATGAGTAAAATAGTAAAAGGTTTCAATTCACTATAGATTATATCCAATATATGGATATAATTCTTCGAATCCATTTAGCTTTTTGAAACGTTTTATCAAAATAATTATCAGTCTTTTTGTCCCTCGTGATTGGTGAAGACTCCAAGATGAGGAATGGAATTCTAAAATTTTGAACTCTTGACTGTATATGTGAAATTTAGTTCTCTTCTCCAAGTGTCAAGAGCAGTTTCCCTATCCAGATTTGGCACCTCTCTTGTCCCAAGTTATCTCTAGCTTTGGTGCTACCTTGTTATGTGGGGCAGGTAACTTCCTATCATATATGTTTTCAACTAAAATGGAACAGAACTTTGTAAGAGAGGAATGGGAAAGGGGATGAGGCAACTTTATTACACAACTCTTCCCAAACCAATGGACTGATGCTAAGTAAGATTTTCATTGAGTGGGAATGTTGTCTCTCAGATTGAATGTAACATGCAAAATTGTGTCTGCACTGATGACATTTGTCCTTGTCTTTGGTAAACACTACGCCAAATCTCATACACCAATAATAATGAACGGATTTTGTTGTTTGCCCTGCTGTTCTAGGGGAATAACCAGCATTGAATAAGCATTTGACCGTGTTACATTTTTCTAGATATACTTTATCGAAGTAGTTGAAGTTTAGAAGGAACGAAAATTATAAAAGCATCAAATTGGATTTCTATTCATATAGAGGAAAGATTCATAACTAATAAGAAGCAAAAGTTGTAAAAACAAACTCACTTCATTGGATAGCATCAAGGCAAAAATGAATTACGTTGATTTATTATAATGAACACCACAACTTCAACAAAACATGTTACAAGGGAAAAAAAATGGCCAAAATCACAATGGTGGAGGATCCTTTTGAGTATGGCACAAGTCAGATGAAGCCATTTTTAGGAAGATTTTGTTTATTTGTGGCATCAGCCTTTCTCTTTTTCTTCCTCCTCAACTTGTCACAGGACAATGCTCTCTCGAGCTGCTCCACCCTTTGCGAGAGAGAGGTAAGAAGTGAAGTCTGCATCTCATTCCTCTGAAACAGTTGCCCCATCATTTCAATCATCTTCTGATTGTCTTCCACCATCTTCTCCAACAAGTCCTTCCTCCCATCTCCTTCCTCTCTTTCAAAACCCCCTTCTTCCTCTTTCACCAAACCATTCTCCACAGACAAACTCGTTCCCACACTCTCCTTGTCTTCCACCTCCTCATTCCTCAAAGCCTCACTTTCCTCACCTTCCTCTTCCTCTTCCTCTTGCTCTTCACATCTATTTTCACCCTCCTCTTCCTCTACCAAACTTGTTCCCAACCCAATACTTTCTTCTTCCATGCACCTACCCGTCTCCTTTTCTACCTCCCCATTCCTCAAAGTTTCTATTCCATCGTCTTCCTCTTCCTTAACCAAACAATTATCTTCTCCAACACATTCACCCTCCCCACTCTTGGGAGTTTCCATTCCACTACTTTTCACTTCCTCCACCAAACAATTCTCATCTCCCACACACTCACCCTCCTTCTCTTCAGAATGTGGAACAGTCATTTGATCAAGAAATTCTTGTAGAGCAATAGCTTTGTTGATGAGAGACTTTCTGCACTCTCTGAGGCCAGAGTAGTGTAATACCCTAACAGAATCCAACTTGAGAAGCAAGTTCATGATGGTCTCGCTGAGCCTCACCCTCTCCCTTTGTTCCCTCTTCGATGTCATCACTTCCACCCTAACCTCGCTCTCAATCCGCTCCAACTCCACCCTCATGGCAGCGATCTTCCTCAAGGTGTTCCTCACCAGAAATCCTCTCAACACCCTCTGGATCTTTGTGGCAGATTCGGTTCTGGTGCGCTCTGACCCCACGAAGTGAACAGGGATAGAAACCACCTTAGAGGGTGCATTGCTATAACCAGGCTCAGCCATGCCCCCCCAACGGCGTCTGTACAAAGGAGTGTTCTTCGTCTGCATCATTGGGATCGTGCAATTTCGGGAATTTTAAGGAATTTGTTCTTGTTCGTGAAGAATAAGATTACAAATCGAAGACATTTATAATAGAAGAAGGAAAGAATGAAAGTTCGAGAAGTTTCAAGAGAAAAGAAATTAACTGCCTGCTTACGTGGAATTCTCTTTCTAGATAACTATCGATTCTTCTTGTACATTCCCGCGGACTTTGGTGCAAATAATGAACGGAAGAATCCAGATAAATTTTCCATATTCTTCCACGTCATCAATTTTGGCATTTTATAACGCATCTACAAAAATGCACGTGACTTTTGTTCCATCATCCATGACAATTTTGTTGTATGCATCGATAAAGCGAATCACACATTGAGTTGATACAAGTCGTATGCATGGATCTTTTTTAGAGGGGTCGTATGCATGGTTCAAGTTATAAAAAAAAACAATTCAAAGAAGAAGAGAAAAAGTTTTAAATTTTGCACAATTTTATTAATGCAATTTTATTGATTGTTTCTAATTCCTTATCAAATTAACAGTGAATCACATGGAGGATTATGGGCTAAGAAAAACTTACGTACGTAGATATATCTCAAATGACTACTTCACTTCTTTTTTTAATTTCAATAAATTAAAGTTCGTAAAAAAAAATTCAATAAATTAAAAATTAACCAAGTCATTCAAATTCAAGTCAAGTCACTGATAAAAAAAATCAAGTCTTTTCTAAAACTATAATCATCCAATTGGCAATTTCACTTATACAAATAAATGCAGATAAGCCACGCAGTTCAATGTTTTATCATGTGCCAATTTTTTGAAATAGCGCAAAGATATCATTGATGAAAAATCTGATCTTTGACACAAGGAATGTCAAAGAAAAAATAGATGCAAAAGTACAGCCAGTGTTTGCCAAATGCATAAAAAAATAAATATGCAATTTAGTAAATAATCCAAACCAATAAGTACACAAACTTACTTTCGTTTGTGCGTACTCCCTGCATGCCGACGCTGTTTGATCCTTGCTTCAGTGCAGCGACACACTATTCAATTGTTCTCATATTTGTTATTCATAAGACCTTCTCAAAACACCAGATTTTGGTTAACTTGCTTTTATGCATGCATAGGCTCACGAATCCAGAATGATATTGTGCAGGGAGGTATCTATTTAGAAAGCAATGGGTACAATTGTTCCACTAAGTTAAATTTTTTTACTTAATATATTAAATAAATATTTTTTATTCATAAAAAATAGGTGTTGCTCTCATTAAAAACTTATTTTGAAAAAATGAATGTAAAAAAATTGAAAAAGATAAAAGAAAAATAAATTTGTACTAATTTTATTCACTTTATCATTTTAGTTTTTATTATTTTTATTTTTCTAATACTCTTTTAGTAGAGTTTATACTATCTTTTGTTTGAAAAAAATATTAAATTATATTTTATTCCCGCTAAAAATATTTTTTGGATCCATCACGGATATTATTGTGTATATGAAAACTCATATTAATTTGCCTGCTAGCCATTTCCACGAATGTAGCTTCACTAGTTCCAATATCACCTCCAAATTTTGTTTCTTTGCTTTCAACATAAGAGTTTTTGTTCTTCCAAATAACCAAAGCAGTTTTGAGGAATTAGGAAGAATAGTGAAAATAAGTAGGAGTGTTTTGAGGAGGAGAAATAAGATAAAAATAATTTCAAAAATGGGGAGACTAACTCGATTATTTTTCACCTATTTCAATGCATCCTTGTATTTTTTTCCTGTCTTTTCTTTATTTTGTTCCACCAAATACTTATAATTTTTATTTTATTTTTCACATATTTCTGCTTATTTTTTTATTTTCATCACCATATTTTTCTCATCTCTACCAAACAGTACCTTAATGATTATAGAGCTAAGTAAATTATTTATATTTTTATTTTTAAAATGTTAATAAATATTAAATATAATGTTTATGAGGAAACGTTTAATAAATTACTTAAATAAACTAATTTATACATAATGATATTTTTATGTGTTTTTTTAACGATAACCTCATAAAAAATTAATAATTAACATGATTATTTTTAATAGAAAAATAAATATAATATCTTAAAAACATAATTTACAATGAATTCTTTATAATAAATTATGAACTGATAAAAAAAATTTCTTGATAAAAAATGCACATAATATATTAAAAATATCATTTCCAATGAATTATTTATAATAAATTATAAATTTATAAAAAATATTACTTAATATATTTTTATATATTCAAATTATCTTTTTTCATTTAAATAAATTCCTTCAACCCACAGATATTATATATTTTCAGTTTTTCCTATGATTTATTTTAGATTAATGCGTTGAAAAAGTCCATGACTTTCATTATAAATATTTGAATGTTCTCTTGTCATAACCTTTCCCGTAAGTGTTCTCCTTTCACCTGTAACCAAGATCAGTGTCATTAAAGCAATGCAAAAAGAACTACAATATAGGATCGGTCCAACAAAAAATTAGGTCTAAAGCAAAAATTAAAAAATATATATACTTTAAAGAAAAGAATTATATGTGAGGTTTTTTAGTCATGTATGACCTTTAATTTTATCTTTTAAAAACTAATAATAAATATTAATAAATCTAAAACTCAAACTTCAATTATTTTATCGGGTCGACCCTGTTACATAAATTACAATAAAAATTGGAAAAAAAGCATTCATGTGAAGGGGGAAAAGAAGTACTTACACAATGGAAAAAATGCAAGTAGATGTGCTCATCATTTGGTTTAATCGTGTAGCCCGACTCAAATTATTGTCTCCATATTTCACATGTTGTGTCCTCCATTTTTGCACCAATTTTGGAGAACATATTTTGTTAAAATTTATAAATAAAATAAAGCGGCTTAAATTATTAGTCAAATAATTCATTCAAACACACTGAATATGATTTGTTCCTTTTGTAGTGCACAAGCTATTAGAGAACTTGTTAAAAAGAAAACTAAATTGAAAAGAATGAGACTTATGTATATAGTCTCTGTCCATGAAATTTTAATTAGTCTCTTTTTTAACCAAGATATTATACAATTATATATATATATATATATATATATATCACCTTCAACAACACCTTTAACTTAAATTAATTAAAGTTGATAGTAGATAAATCCAATAATAAATACGAAGAGGTTTAAAAAAAGAAATAAGATAAAGAAAAGAAGGGTGAAAGAATAAGGGGGGAGATAAGAGAAAAAAGACTAAAAAGAGATCATCTGAAATATATAGAGATAACAATAAGTCTAACAATCCACCAAACTTATAGATTTTCTTCATTCTGTCTCAAGACACATCATTTGATAATCTATATTTCACTCTATTAAGTCTTGTTTAACTACTTTTTTCAAAATAAGTTTCGGTCTACCTCTAATTCTATTTGTGTTGAGCTCTTGGTAATAAACTTTTGTTCTTACGGGACATCTAAGGATTGACTCATTACGTGTTTAAATCAACTCAATCTATGTTCCCTCATCTTTTCACTAACCAGTATTACTACTACCTTTCATTCGAATATTTTTATTTCTTATCTTATCAATTTTTATATAACCACTCATTCACCTTAACATTCTCATTTCTGCTACTCCTATTTTATGCTTATGTTGTCTATGTGCTAGCCAACATTCAACTTCATATAACATTGCAGCTTACAGTTGTTCTATAGATTTTTTCTTTTAGCTTAACGGGAATTTTGCGATCACACAACTCATATAGACTCTGTCATTTCATCCACCATGCTCTGATTCTATGATTTGCATCCTCATGAATCTCTTTACCTTTTTGCAAAATTGATCCAGGTATCTAAAAGCATCTTTCTTGGGTATCTCTTGACCAAGCAGATGCACAGGATCTTGATCATCTTGTCTTACAAGTGAAAACTCATATTTCATATACTCAGTCTTGCTCTGGCTTAACATGAATCCTTTAAACTTAAAAGTGTTTTTTCACAATTCAAGTTTCCTATTAACACTGTATTTGGTCTCATCAGTAAGCAAGCGTAATATCATATACAAAAAGTATACACCACGACACTTCCTCTTGAATATCTTTTGTTAGTTCATTCATCACTAAAGCAAATAGATAAAGACTAAGAGTCGAACCTTGATGTACACCTACCGTGTTAGGAAAATAACTCGATATTCCATTAGAAACTTTCACACATGTGATAGTCCTATCATACATATCTTTGCATTTACATACTTTAATTATTATTTTTCTTCTCAAGAGTCCATCATAAAACTTTTCTTGGGACTGCATCATATGTTTTCTCTAGATCTATAAACATCATATGTAAGTTTTTCTTCTTTTCTCGATAACTTTCCATTAATTGTCGTATCAAGAAAATGATTTCCATAATATATCTTTATGGGCATAATCCAAATTGATTTGCATAAACCTTAAACTCTCTTCTTAAGCAATTTTCAATAATTTTTCACCTATTTCAATGCATCCTTGTATTTTTTTTCCTGTCTTTTCTTTATTTTGTTCGACCAAATACTTATAATTTTTATTTTATTTTTCACATATTTCTACTTATTTTTTTATTTTCATCACCATATTTTTCTCATCTCTACCAAACAGTACCTTAATGATTATAGAGCTAAGTAAATTATTTCTATTTTTATTTTTTAACATGTTAATAAATATTAAATATAATTTTTATGAGGAAACGTTTAATAAATTACTTAAATAAACTATAATTTATATATAATGATATTTTTATGTGTTTTTTTAACGATAACCTCATAAAAAATTAAGAATTAACGTGATTATTTTTAATAGAAAATAAATATAATATCTTAAAAACATAATTTACAATGAATTCTTTATAATAAATTATGAACTGATAAAAAAAAAATTCTTGATTAAAAAAATGCACATAATATATTAAAAATATCATTTCCAATGAATTATTTATAATAAATTATAAATTTATAAAAAATATTACTTAATATACTTTTATATATTCAAATTATCTTTTTTCATTTAAATAAATTCCTTCAACCCACAGATATTATATATTTTCAGTTTTTCCTATGATTTCTTTTAGATTAATGCGTTGAAAAAGTCCATGACTTTCATTATAAATATTTGAATGTTCTCTTGTCATAACCTTTCCCATAAGTGTTCTCCTTTCACCTATAAGCAAGATCAGTGTCATTAAAGCAATGCAAAAAGAACTACAATATAGGATCGGTCCAACAAAAAATTAGGTCTAAAGCAAAAATTAAAAAAAAAATTATACTTTAAAGAAAAGAATTATATGTGAGGTTTTTTAGTCATGTATGACCTTTAATTTTATCTTTTAAAAACTAATAATAAATATTAATAAATCTAAAACTCAAACTTCAATTATTTTATCCGGTCGATCCTGGTACATAAATTACAATAAAAATTGGAAACAAAGCATTCATGTGAAGGGGGAAAAAAAGTACTTACACAATGGAAAAAATGCAAGTAGATGTGCTCATCATTTGGTTTAATCGTGTAGCCCGACTCAAATTATTGTCTCCATATTTCACATGTTGTGTCCTCCATTTTTGCACCAAGTTTGGAGAACATATTTTGTTAAAATTTATAAATAAAATAAAGTGGCTTAAATTATTAGTCAAATAATTCATCCAAACACACTGAATATGATTTGTTCCTTTCGTAGTGCACAAGCTATTAGAGAACTTATTAAAAAGAAAACTAAATTGAAAAGAATGAGACTTATGTATATAGTCTTTGTCCATGAAATTTTAGTCTCTTTTTTAACCATGATATTATACAATTATATATATATATATATATATATATATATATATATCACCTTCAACAACACCTTTAACCTAAATTAATTAAAGTCGATGATAGATAAATCCAATAATAAATATAAAGAGGTTAAAAAAAATAAGATAAATAAAAAGAAAGGTGAAAGAATGAGGAGGGAGATGAAGAAAAAAAAGACTAAAAAAATATCATTTGAAACATATAGAGATAACAATAAGTCTAACCATCCACCAAACTTATAGATTTTTTTCATTGTCTCAAGACACATCATCCGGTCATCTATATTTTATTTGATTAAGTCTTGTTTAATTACTTTTTTCAAAATAAGTTTCGATCTACCTCTATCTTTCTTTGTGTCGAGCTCTTGGTAATGAACTTTTGTTCTTACGGGAGCATCCAAGGACCGTCTCATTATATGTCTAAATCACCTCAATCTATGTTTTCTCATTTTTTCACTAACTAGTATTACTGCTACCTTTCATCGAATATTTTCATTTCTTATCTTAACAATCTTTATATAATTACTCATCCAGCTTAACATCCTCATTTCTGCTACTTCTATTTTATGCTTATGTTGTTTATGTGCTAGCCAACATTCAACTTCATATAACATTGCAGGTCTTATAGTTATTCTATAGAATTTTCCTTTTAACTTAACGGGAATTTTGCGATCAGATAACAACTCATACACACTCTATCAATTCATCCACCATGCTCTGATTCTATGATTTGCATCCTCATGAATCTCTTTACCTTTTTGCAAAATTGATCCAGGTATCTAAAAGCATCTTTTTTGGGTATCTCTTGACCAAGTAAATTTGCACAAGATCCTGATCATCATCTCTTACAAGTGAAAACTCACATTTCATATACTCAGTCTTGCTCCGGCTTAACATGAATCCTTTAAACTTGAAAGTGTTTCTTCACAATTCAAGTTTTCTATTAACACTGTATTTGGTCTCATCAGTAAGCAAGCATAATATCATATACAAAAAACATACTCCACTACACTTCCTCTTGAATATCTTTTGTTAGTTCATTCATCACCAAGACAAATAGATAAAGACTAAGAGTTGAACCTTAATGTACACCTACCGTGTTAGGAAAATAACTTAATATTCCATTACAAACTTTGACACATGTGATAGTCTTATCATACATATCTTTGCATTTACATACTTTAATAATATTTTTTTTCTTCTCAAGAGTCCATCATAAAACTTTTTTTGGGACTGCATCATATGTTTTCTCAAGATCTATGAACATCATATATAAGTCTTTCTTCTTTTCTCGATACCTTTCCATTAATTGTCGTATAAAGAAAATGATTTCCCTAGTATATCTTTATGACATGATCCAAATTGATTTGCATAAACCTTAGACTCTCTCGTTAAGCAATTTTCAATAATTTTCTCCCTCAACTTCATAGTATGACTCATAAGGTTAATATCTCGATCTATAATTAGAATAATTCTGGATATCTTTTTTATTTTTGTAAATAGACATAAATATATTTTTCCTCAAAGTATATAATATCTTATTTGTTTGAAGAATTATATATATATATATATATATTATTGATGAATATCTCCCTTTTTTTTATTTGTTTTTTTCCTAAAAATATTCTTATCCACATGTAGTTGTTGCCCGGAACTCATTTCTGTTATAAGGCATCAGCTTGGGTGTTGTATGTGGAGACCTATGACATAATTATTTCTTTGAGCGCCAATCATTGACTGATCAATGTTCGTCTCCCGGAACATTGTTTGAGTACGAGAGATGAACCAAATTCATATCAGTGTTCGAAAATTAACTTCTATGTGCCTTTCTAATCTTGCCTTATATATATGCTCAATAAGCTGAGCCTTGAAGTTGAGGTTGGCCTCCATGAATTAAACTTGAATGAACTTCTACTCGTTAAAGCAATTTTAGTGGAGGATTTTGGGGAGAGATTTTCTTCTAAAGATCTTTCTTTTTTCATATTCATCACTAAATAAGAAAATTAGATTTTCATATGGAGATCCAGATCTTCTCCAAAAACCCTGAAGATCTGCAAGGAGTAAAAAAAAAAAGTGATTTTTTATGTGACACGACAAAAAATGAAAAAAAATGAAATTAAAAGTTTAATTAATTACTTAAAATTAATTATGTACTTTATTAATATTCATATATTTTTCATGTTTTATTAATTAAAATTAATTACTTAATTAATTAAATTAAATTTTAAATATTTAAAATGGGTTCATGTGAAACCCATTAAAATTATTTAAGATCTAAATTTAGAATCTACTAATAAAGAAAAAATTATCAAAGATTTTAAGAGATTGAGGTCTACCAAAAAGTGGTCTAAGATCTCAATTTGAGATTTACAGTAAAGATGCTCTTAGAGATCACCTTACAAGGGGGGTTATTCTCAAATATATTTTGATATAATATATTTATTTTTTAGTATTTTTTTCATGTATCCAAATAAGTGAGAGAAGTTCTTTAATTTTGTTATTTATTTCTTATATTAATCTATCCAAACTTTTTATTCTCTATTTCTTCTCTAGTTTTATCTTTCTATTTTTTTTCTCTTTACTTCATTTCTAATCTAAACAAACTAATAAGGTATGACCGAGTTTATTTTAATTAACTTTTGGTATTGGTATTTGAAAACTATATTTTGAACCTAAGAAATGAAATTATATTCATTCTACTATCTAATTTGAGTTTAATAAATTTATTTAGATGATAAAGATATTCACTCCCTATTTTTGTATTTACTTAAATATGTTTTTTATATATAATATTTTACTATTTAATTTTTTAGTTAAGAAATTTAGATTAACGACAATTATAAAAAATAAAATAAAATAAAAATATTTTTAATAGTAAACTAAAAAACATATTATAAATATAATTAAGTCTTTTTATTTGTTGAAGTGAAATTGACACCTAAAACAAAAACTTACCAGCTAGATTGAATAAATTGAAGTTGAAAGTGGTATAAAAAAAGAGGAGAAAAAGTAAAAAGGTGAAATGTGTGACTTATAGCAGATGAAGGGGGTAAGTTGTGTGATTTCCAATGCATGTAGTAGTACAGTACTTATTCCAAAACGACAATTCATCCTAAAGTGTGGCCACGTCAGTATGGTTCCGCCGCCTGATTCAGCATGTGATTGAAGAACACCCACCCCACGCCTACCTTCCTCTTGCCTTGTGTTTTCAACACCAAAACTGCCACTTTGTCACTGCTTTAGGTGAACATCCCCCTCCCCCTCTACTACTACTCTATAATCGTATATTTTTCTTTTCTTTTTTAATCTAATGCATATTTGAAGTTTTTAACCCAAAATTATAATAACTCTACTTCCACACATAAATTAAATTAAATGCATGTAATACTTTTATAAAATAAAAAAAATAAAAAATCACAGCTATACGTTAAACACAAATAAATGAAAAAAATATTATATACCGTTTTATCCTATATATAAAAAAGTTATTTTCATATTCAAATTCAAGATCCATATATTTATAAAATAATTCACATAAATAAGAGGGATAAACAAGGAAAAATTTGAAAATAGTATGAGATAAAATGATTGGTGTAATAAAAAGGAAAAACAAAAGAAATATTATATAATTTAATTTCCACATACCTTAGATTATTATATATACGTGTGTTTTACCGGTTGCCATACAAATCTACAAATAACGAAAAATTATTGCATTACTTGGGATTACTACGTATCCTTCTTTTTTTTTTTTTTTTTCTGTCACTACTTATTCATAGTTTTGACCATTTTTTATGTAATGTAGAACAAGATTTTCAATTTATGAAAAAAATAGAGTTCAATTATTATTACATAAAAATCGATTGAGATTATATTCTTTTTGGACCATATGATAATTTCTTTCAAAGGTTAAATAGTGCATATATAATTTTTTTCTTAATAAAAAAAATACACCTTATTTTTGGTATTGGTTTATTACATATGTTTCTGGAGATAATTTTGATTTAAGTAGGCGTTTACTTTAGCGGCAAATAATAAATGAATCATTTTACATCTAGTAGTATACTATAATACTCTAAGAATATGATTATTAGTGAAAGCATGATGGTGATGAAACGAAGTGGAATGAAGCAAGCATGTGTTGACTCTGAACTCGGAAGCGTGGTGATCGTATTTGGGATTTTGGGAAGGCAGATGATGCAAATTGCAAAGGCAGAAACATAAGCGAATGGGTAATGTCAGAAGAAAGAAACAAAAAGGGAGTGTGGTTGGTCGACAACAAGGACGCACACCGCTCTCTAGATCTGCCTACAACATCCTACCTAATTCCACTTTTCCCAGAAAAAGGCCTGCTTCTTAGCTCTCTAACCTTCAATACTAATCTTGTTTTCATATTTTTTTCTTAAAGAGAGTTACATATATTTGATGGATTTCATAAATATGAAACAAAATAATCTACAGTGATACTTTCATAGTATGAACTTCTTGTATTGATTTTTCTCACGTCACACCTCCTTTTTGTATTCAGAAAATAGTAATAGTAACCAATGAATTTAATTCAATTAGTTTGAATAAACTGTGCAAATGTTATAAATTTATATCGTGTTTAATTTTTACTGATAAAAAAAGAGAATAGTAATACTAAACTAACTTACATACACATTCTTAAATCCCATATTGTTTAGTTTAACTTAGAAGATTAATAATGCCTCTTTAAATACTACATTTCTTCTTATCTAACATTAATGCTTAAAAGATATATATGGTTAATGTAACAACAGACAAAGGTAGACAATAGAGATATAATAATGTAACAAATATATTATATTATTTTGTTGGATAAATAAGTTTATTATTTTGTAAAGAAAGATCATCTTTAAATGCATAATATTTTACTACCTTTAAATATAGTATATATCTGTAAATATTTAAATGTTTCCACTTTAATTACTTTCTTTGGGTCTCACACTCAATCTTTGACAAACATATCCATCCGGTTCTATTGCTCAGAAATCCTGCTACGTATTTGCTTTTTGGTTTTTGTGTGTGTTTATATTATGCATGCATTAGCATTACGGCTGGAATGTATGTATAAATCAAAGCACAGTAGGCACAACACAGACAACACTCCCTCTGAATCAGAGACACTCCCTGCGACAACAACAGACAAATAAAGCAATACAATTCAATTCTTCAACTTTATTACTACTTCACCCTTATAAAACCATGCCTTCCCTTCACCCTTTTCTTACCACATAGTCACATACACAATATTCCTTCTAATTAACACTTTGATAATTGGTTTTGTTTAGTATGAGGCAAGAGAACATAATGCATTACCACCAAGTGGAGCCTGCTGCATGGAGCTTCTACATGAGGGTTCATCGGAGCATGGAAGAGGACCAGATTGAGAGAGTTGCAAGGCTGGCCTCACAGAGTGCAGTAGTGATATTCACTGTGAGTAGCTGTTGCATGTGCCATGCAATGAAGAGGCTCTTCTGTGGAATGGGGGTTAACCCTACGGTGCATGAGCTTGACCAAGACCCCAAAGGGAAAGACATGGAAAGAGCACTCATGAGGCTCCTTGGAATTGGAATCAACTCCACTTCTTCTGCTGTTCCTGTGGTCTTCATTGGAGGGAAACTTGTTGGCTCCATGGACAGGGTTTTGGCTTTCCACATCAGTGGCACCCTTGTTCCTCTTCTCAAACAAGCTGGTGCCTTGTGGCTTTGAAATTATAGTAAAACAAAGCACTGTCTATTGTCTTATTTAATTATTTATTTTTTACTTAAGACATTGCTTTGCTTATTATCTCCGGGATCCAACAATATTACTATTATATCCATACTTGAGATTTTATGAGTATCATTAGCTAACTAGTTTTCCTCCAAAGAAACAAGAAAAAGTAGGAAAACAATTTTCTTTTGCTTTTGTTGTTTGTAGTTTGTGCGTGTTGTGTGGCTTGTATAAAGAAGCACATGTTTTATGGAAATGAACAAGAAGTTCTGGTGAAACTCTTTCCTTAGCTTTAACTTCTGATATATAAATGTGCTCCTATATATGGTAGAGGACCACCACATATCCATAGTTATGGTCAATCTCCTGCTTACACGCAGCGCGCTAGTTTTTCAATTTATGGAAAAAGTTAATTGATAATTTAACTATATATCACATGAAAATTGGTATGAGACCAGAGAGTACACGTGATAATCTCTCGCCTAATGGACCTAGCTGTTTACTCTTTGGAGAGCATTATCAACGAATGAAGTGAAAGAGGGTTTGTGTGTGGTCTAATTTTTATTCATCTAACTTATTAATTTGCTTCGTGGAAGGGAAGAGAAAATGATAATTGACCGGTACAAAGTCTCTATAAAGTCTTTCGCTAGCTAAGATAATCATTATCATTACATAGTAATAAATGTTTAACTAGATTAAGTTGGGGTGTATCAGGTCCTTGCAATAGTGCAATGCATGGAAGACACATAAGATCGCAGTGGCAATGGATCTTCCACAACAAAAATTTAGACAATCGGTGATACAAAAGAAACAAGAAGCTCAAGTCGTTTTACCAAATCTATTGCCGATTCCAGGAATAATTCACGAACTATTCCGGGAGCATTTCCATACTTGACATGGCAACAGAGATGGTAAAACTTCAATTCCCCATTTGCGCAACCCATCGATCGAGATGGTCTTGAAATACAAGGTTTTACTTATTTTTATAACTGGTACTTGAGGTTTCATTTTGCTACGCAACCGAGGTGGACTACTTAAAATAAAAATACAAGGTGAAATGCATAAAAGTATATTTATAGTAAGATTTTGACTAAGAATCTTGAGCTGGTATTTATTAGATTTCTAAATGAAAAAAGTGAATAGATATTCAACATAGAGAATGAATGAATTTTTGTAGAGGAATACTAAAGATCTTGTTCAAAAAATAATATTTTTTCCTATTTTAAGATCTCAAAATGAAATTTAATACTAAAAAATGAAAAAAATCTGGAGAGATTTTTAATTTTACATGATACTATGAGATTTATCAAAAAATAATCTTAAATCTCAATTTGAAATCTACCATTAAAATACTCTAAGACAAAAGAAATTTAGATCGGGTATTAATTAATGATTATGAATAACTCTAAAACATATATAACACAAAGAAACTGTTAGGCATTGTAACCAGGGATGGTAAAATGGCACGACCACCCTGGCCATCAGGTTACATATTCAAAATGGATTGATTGGAATTAGTTCATATTTCTTAAGACGGAAATATTATGTATATATTCTGCCTAATAAGTATTGACATAGTCATTTAAATCATATTTAATGAATACTCAAATTAATAACACTGCTTTGGAGTTGTTACTTCTTGTGAACGCTTACTTTATGTTTAATGAATATATTTTACATTTTAAAAAAATATAAATTATAATTATAAATTATAAATTATACTATATATCTATTTAATATTTATTATATATTACTAATCGAATCAGTCCAACCAAGTTTATTTAATCCATTGGATCGGGTAAGAAAAACTCATTTATAGTTAAATCTGACTTTAATTGCGAGCTCCATCGTTCGAATTCATTTTGTCGATCCTAATTGTAGCTAGTGTGATTATCATGTGTCTCTAAAGTCCCTATCTTGTGTGGTGTGAGTTTGAGCTTTTGAGAACGAGAAAGTGTCCCTCCCTCCTTTCTGTGTAGCCCAAAAAACATGTACAATTCATATATAATCTTAATTACAAGCAAATGGGTGCAAAAAGATTTAGTAAAATTAAAATTAAAAAAAGAGGGGGCAATAAACCACCTACTACTATACTGTTAATCAAATATCCTTCTTGATCATGAAGATCTCAAGTGTTAAACCATGGGTGTCTGCCGTTCTGCTTCCACAGGAGTGGGTGCAGGTGCAATCTTGATGCTACTATTCATTATATAAAGCATACCACAATCAGAAAATATAGCAAAGACAACAAAAGCAAAGCAAAATATTAAGAAAAGAGCAATGCCAAATCCTGCCCACAGCACTTTTTGATTTTTTCGGCCTCTATAATTCATGACAGCTGACTATTCCATTACGAAATAGATCACTAGGATGAAGCAGAAACAGACGATAAGTGCACTAAAGAAAAGTGAAAGTACAAGAAGGGCCATTTTTTCTCTGCCATTCAACATTGTTTTTTGTGTCACCAGAAGAAGGCAAATTAATAATAAGAAATGAACTGAGAAATGGGGAAAAATACTTTTCTTCCTGTATTGTTTTTGTTTCTCTAGCTTTACAGAGGAAAGGTGTGAAAAAATTGTGAGAATATTGTTATTGTTTATATATGTGGCCCTAGTATCTGCACTGTTACAAGACTATAGTAATTTTAGTAGAAAGTGATTTAAATCAATTATTACGACCATTAAATTATTAGTTATGTTAATAATGTATAATTTATGAACGTACTTTACATTAATTTTTAAGATTTTTTTTTCATAGGCTGCATAATGCTCTTTAACTGAATGAAAATTAATGAAAACGATAAGAACAAGTTTTTGAATTTATGATAGTGTATATAGATTTAGCTAGTATTCAAGAAAACATCATATTAAGATTGGTTTGAATATATGCAAATAAAATTTTAAGAAACACTAATAAGAAAAGGAAAGTAGATTGTGTTTTTAGTCTCACTAAAGAAAATGAGCCGGAGAGACATTTGAATCTCAAGGTAAATAATAATATTTTTAAAATTTGATCTTTAACCGAGTGAAATAAGATGGTATGATTATGTAACCAACTTCACCGAGAGGAAAAAGTTTTTTTTTTTTGTTTTATATAGATTTTGTATTGTTTGAAAAATATTTATTATTGAATTTAATATTCACCGGTTTATAAAATTAATATATGTAGAGTGACGTATTCAAAGTTTCTTAATTTATATAACTTTTAACTGATACTGAGGGGACAGGCTAGATTTCACCAAATCCTTTTGGGAAAAGCTGTGATGTTTTTGTGCTTTGTGTGGTCTCATGAAATATTAAAAGCGTCACGAATAATAAAAATAATATGATGATGGATTGAGCGAACGACAATATATTTACTAACCAAGTTTTCTCTTAATTGCAATGTTGAGTTAGTTGTATGAGTGGAACCTTTTTTTTCCTCTAACATTTGATAAGATATTATGAGTTTCTCATGTGCCAATATGTATGTAGAATTTATATATGTAACGCAAAGTTGCAATGGACCTCTTCAGATTTTAAACCCTAAATTTTAAGTACTGCCCTGCGCATGTGATGTGAGCCTGCAGTGGCAGAGCAAGATGTTGCTTCTTGATTTTTTGACAAAGCATGACTTTTTGAACTTGCGTGGTATATACTCTATGTTTAATAGACATACTTGTATAATAAATATGCATTTAATTATTCTGTAATGCAATTATGATTAAACTATTTAAACACTGAATAAGTCTCTCGATCAATTCCATCAATTCAATAAACTATTTTTAAAAAGAAAATGTAGATAGTTACTAAATCATTTTTGTTTAAATCACAACCGTATTTTCTGTTAAATCTTATTTTACATTTTTATGTTAAATCACACAGTATATTGCATTTCATTCAATATTATTTAACCTAACACTTTTCAAACTTTGTACTAAAAAGTTTACATTGTAATAAAGTCATTTAATTAAGTTAATAAACTTAATTCTACGAGTTTAAGTTGTATATGATTTTTTTTATGCTTCAGAAAGATAGAACTAGGAAAAACAAGAGCAACTAAGCTCTAAGATAGGAAACACCCATCGCATTAGGTAGCATGCATGATGTTACTTAGAAGAGGAGGACTTAATTTCCAGATCCTGAAAGTCATAATTTTTTGAACCTTCCTTTGGCAGCCAACAATGCACATTAATTAGTTTCCCTTATGCTCTAAAATGTTAGTACAATGAACAGTCTCGACCAAATCATTTGATGATGAATGATGATACCTGCATAAATTAATGATGCTTCTTAGTTTAAACTCTAATTGATATGAGAGTAGTTGCAATTATAGAATCACTACTGCATATAATTTATTTAAGTCCCCCCTTCCCACGCTAGATTGGGCCCAAATTCTATTTGATGTTACTGTCATTCATTGCATTTCTTGGTTGTTTGACAGCTATGTCTTGATCTCCATATACCTAGCCGACATCATGGACTAATGTTCTGATTCTTGCAAGAGCCTTATAATAATTGAAATCAATACCTGTGAAATTGTATTCACTTAAAGGCTCAATTTTTCCAAAATCCAAATGTTCCATAACATTGGTGCAAAGAATCTTCCATGAGACATGTTGAGAACAGACCTTATTCTGTTAACCAAAACTATGGAAACAGATTTAAAATCCCAAATTCCCAATAGGCATATAAACCGCAGTTCATGTTAGAAGTGAGTTAGACGATGTAGGACTTTGCAATACGTGGAAAAACCACACCCCAGTAATCGAACTAGACGATGTAGGACTTGTTATTATTTTAGACGATGTGGGGCTTTTGAATACATAAAGAAACCGCACCCCAGTAAGTAATTGGCTCAGACAATGTGGACATTGCAATGACTTGGCCAATGTGGGACTTTCATACAAAAATGTCATTGTATCAAGTTTTTAGCCTAAGTTCTTTTAGCTGAATACGAGGATTGACCCTTATAATAAGAATAAGAACGATATGTTTCTGCAATAAGGCTTTGTGCAGTACTTTAAACATCTTATCTTCCACAATATCCCAATAGGATTTGAAGAAAATAGACTCATAACCATAAGGACCTGAGGCTTTGTAGGAATCCATAGAGCTTAGAGCTGCAAATACTTCATGTTTAATAACCAGTCACTTAAGAAAGATAAGCTTAATTGATTGTCAATTTTGGGAACTCACTGTAGAGATTAATCATCTGCGTTGCTTTGGGAGTTTGCACAAAAAGAGTCTTTGAAGAAGGAAATAGCTTCCCTTTTTAAAACATCCCCCTCAATGCACCAAATATCGTTACTACACATGGCACTTCTTCTGATGAGTCTGCATGTGAAACAAAATTTCATGTTTCCATTCCCATATTTACGAGGGAATTTTGATAGCAAAACATCTCCTCTAGGCTCTCTAACTAACTGAGGTAGTTTTTGGCCATGTTAGCGAATTATACAGTTCTTGGTAGAAATGTTAGTTATCGTTAATATTAATTTATATAAGTTATATTCTTTTCCAAATAATACTGTTATAATCTGTTGGCTTTATTTAGAATATACTAAAATGCAACATGTCATGTGGCATCGTCAATTCATATGGCAAAACTTGGGCTAAATCAGAGAATATTTTTAGGTAATATATTTGTAAATAATATTAATCTACCTATCTTATATCAAAATTTCTGCTTACACTAAAAAGTAAAAACATATATATCCTCGAGGTGAAAAAAATAAAAGATAAAATTATGTGGGCAAGTAAGAATCACGGGCAACGTTCAAATTCTTATCCATTTCTAGAGGCAGAAAAAACTCGAATCCTAAAAGCATTCGTGCATTTCCCAGACTCAGCCACTCAGCAAAAAGTCTCCAACTTGCTTGCACCTTTCCATCCCAAAAACTTAATCCAAGAAAACATCTTCTTCGACGGCACGAACAAAGAGCTCACTTCCAACCTCGCCGTTCTCCTCTGCTTCTACAACTTGGAACAGCACTGCGTCCTTTCCTTGAAGGCCAAGCCAGTGATCTTGGCCGGTATCAGATGCATGGCCGTGCATGTATTGCTGAGCCATGGAGGCTCTTATCCGTTGACTTCTCCGAGATACTCAAGAGGGTAAAGGATGAGTACCGTGTTGGGGAAAATGGGGTCGTGTGCTTAGGTGGGTTTAGGAATGTCAGGGCTGTGCATGAGTGGAAATCCTTGAAACTGGAACTTGATGCGACCAACTATGATTTTGGGACAAGCTACGAGTTAGAATGTGAGAGTCACGAACCAGAGAGACACAAGAAACTACTTGAGGACTTTCTTCAAGGGAATGGAATCAATTATTCTTATTCTAAACTTTCCAAATTTGCTGTTTTTCAGTCCAGAAAGTTGCCTCATTGAGGAACAATTGTTCGTTATTGATGAATGCATTATATTATGCTTTATTTTGTGCTTATGATATTAATGTTTAGGAAAGTTAAAAACACATTTTTTGACATTATTTATACACAAGGCTTCATTCGAGTCATGCTATTTAGCAAGGGTCTCTTATAAGTTTTGACTCAATAATAAAGAGGTTGTTACTAACATTATTCTTTGGGGTTTCTATGACAACAAAGCTGTGCAGAACTATCATATCAGGGTTTTCTATGGAAAAATAATCCCTCGGAAGCTTTGGAATCCCAAACTACAGCTCAATGTAGTTTGAAAGCTCTACATCTCATACTATGTGGAGCATTCAGACCATTGCATATTAGAAATGATAAGTCTTGACGATCAAACCAGTTGAATCACCCCACATTGGCATCGTGAATTCGTGATCATAGCCATGTAAAGAACTTGAGCGCATCAGCTTCAAATGAAGAGTAAATCTTAACAGACCTTAAATTCCATCGAGTACCAAAAGGTAACATACTTCTACATTAATAAAAAATATAATTAATTATTACCAATCCAAAAGGGCATACATTCTTATTACCAATCGCTGATTTAATATCATTAGCAACATTCTATACGGCCATTTAGATTATGTGAATCACACGCTCACAACCACAACACGTGGAAGTTGCAATGCAGGTTCTATTGAAAATGAAGCCATGTATCTCTCTTAAAGCTTATGGGCAAAGACAGAGAGAGGAACCTACATGGTATAATGAGCAGAGTCGCTGCAATGATGCAGCACTTTAAAAAAGTCATAGACGTTTACTAAACAAATTTACATCATTAACTTAATATGTATATGACAGTAAGTCAGTGACAATGGAAGCAAAAAAAAAAAGACGTTTAAGAAATACCATTCATACATGTAAATAAACACAAGAATCTGTGCCATCAGGAAATCCATCATCTAGTTCAAACTCATTAGGCAACTCTTGGGCCTATTTACTGTGTTATGTATAACCAAAGTCGTGGGTCATTTGTCATACTGCTCAATGGACAGATCCCCATTACAACTAGTATAAGGCAATAGCAGATAGGTAATTCATGTTACATCAGTTTCAGAAGGAAGATGGTTGTACACTAAAGCATGATAGCTCTTGAAAGAAAATAGCAGGAATAAATAATATGCTCCTCAGAAGTTCCTAAAACCACCCAGAAATTCTTGCTGCATAGCTTACAACCGCATGCCACAAAAATGAAGAAAGGTGCAACTCAACGGCCACCACCACGACCACGACCACGGCCACGGCCCCTTCCTCGTCCACGTCCCAAAGGTTTGCCTGGAAATGTAATGAAAATATGCTAAAATTAAAACCTGGGGAACTCACCAAGAAACAATTAGAATGAATTGAGTATGGATGAAAATTTTGTAGTCAAACTATATACAGTACCAGCAGTTGGCTTCTTGGGTTTGATCTTGGGTGTCTCTTCCACAAGCAAGGTCTCAAGATTCAAGCTGTCAGGAAGAATATAGTAACGGATGTTATTACCCCTCACACTGAGATGATCTAGAGTCACTGGATTTTTCCCTTTCAGAGTTAGTTTAACTGTTTTCAAATGTGTGTTCATACTGATATCAACACCTGTGGCAAAAGTCCCAGAATCAGTAAGCTAAGACTTCCTCGCTTAAAGTTGTTGGTGTAGTTCAACTATAAAGCAGCAAGATAGTAAAAGGACTCACTAAATCAAAGATTTATTATCTACACACCCACGTGGCTGGATCAAACTCAACTCAGATGGGTGTCCAATAGGAAAGTTCATGGAAGAGATTGCAATAATTTTAATCAAACAATGGTAAAGCTACATATTAGAGTGTGTGTGTGTTGGGGGGGGGGGGGGGGGGGGG
>PYAF01001986.1:1381560-1392672 GCA_007407185.1 Glycine tomentella
TTGAAATTTCAAGAAAATACTGAACCATGAGAAGAGAAATTTGTTGAGTGAGAAGCTTAGTAGACAGGTGATTGAGGTCCTGAGATCTTCCAGGAAAGGATCATTTCCCCACAAATTATCCCCCAAAAACTTAATACAAGAATCAACCATCATCCAAAGCCCACTGAGGCAGCTTGTCTCAAACCACTATAAGAAATTGTAGTATCTCAAAATTATCATCCTACACAGCACAGTCTAATTATACTCCAAATTACCCCCAGAATGAACTACTCTGTAAAGGAAACCTTTGTAGTTATTCAGCTGCCAAAGAAAATTAATTTTGGAATCCAAATCCCCAATCCCTCTCCACTTTCATGCTAAAAGAAACCCCCCACCCAATGAGATGGTCTTTTATATATGTTTAACCATACCAGACCAAGAAAATGCCTAAAATTTTCTTTGTCAACTAAGCCAGCCCAAACAGAATCTGCGAAAGTTGAAGGTACTGAAGTATAATCTATTCTAATCAGTAATCACCTAAAAAGTAGAGAGAACCCTTGCAAATAATTAAATGCCTCACAATCAAGCTCGAAACTACACTGAATTCAACTCTAATATGTTGCTTGTAAATGGTTCTACACTTGTAAAGCACTGGGGAAAAAATTATTGAGAAAGAAAAGAAACCTGTAATGGTGCCATGAACAATAGTTCCATTCTTGAGCTCAATTGACACGGTTTCATTGTTCAACTTCATTAAAAACCTACTCATACAGTGTTCGTATATTATTAGAATTTGATCTCAGAAAATGAAAAAAAAAATAAAAAATAAAAAAAAACACACACAACACAAAATTAACAGATAACGCAACAAAGAGAGAGAAAAACCTGACGAGCTTCATGGTGAGTCGAAGATGAAGACTCGGTTGCGCTCTCTACTCTCCTTCTGTGAAGTAATACAGAGAAAATAAAAAGCAAGGGTGTGAACATTTTTTTTTTGCACAAATGAAAATAATAATGCAGAAATTTAGAAGGCAATAGCAAGGATGCAGTTCAGAGAAGATGAAAACTTACCTTCGGCGGCCACCACGGCGGCAGCGAGGGTTTTAGGGCAAAAAATTAAAAGCGAGAGTGAAAGGAATGAACAGAAGAATAAGCGGTTCTTTTGTAAGGGCTTAAGGGACAATTTTGTGATTTTAAATTTTGAATTTCCAATTTTCAATCTAAACAAAATTGTCTATCTTTACTTCTTTTTTTTTTTTTTTTTTTTCTCTTTTACCTTTAATTGTAGTTTTTGGTTTGCATACTTCAATGATTTTCGTGTAATTTTGGCTTATTACTTTTCATTGTTTTCATTTCTTTTTACAATTTATTTAATAAAAAGTAATATTGGTGTATAAAAATTAATTAAAAATATAAAATATTTAAATAAATAAAAAGCTTCATTTCTATATATTATTAGCGTAGAAAGTTTTATAATATCAACCTCATAATAAATATGAATTGTATAATAGTTATTATAAAAAATCAATAAAATTATATTATTTGTAATTAAATGACATTTACTACATTTTTATTTACTAAATAAAATAATACCTGAAATTCTCACCTTTTTTTATAAATTTGATTCAAATAGTTTATATTTTTTCATTTGTTAATATATACAATTAATACTACCTCACACATTCATTACATTTTCATTAATTATTGAATAATTTTTTAAATGAAAAAATTACATTATATATGACTAACTAGGGAAAAGTAAAATAAAAACATTTTTTTTGGTTTGATTAAAGGGAGGAAAAAAAAGAAAATGACTTTAAAAAGGAAAATTTAAAATTTCTCTCTCTTTCTTTTTACTTATTAATTCAAATTTTAATATATTTGTCTATTCTCATTTTCCCTACATTCAAATAAGTCCTCCTTGTAACACCCCGTGTATATCCAGCTTATTATCATTATGATTAAATCAGATTAGCGCTTAAAACACTTTAATTAAAACAAGTTTATCGCGGAAGCATAAAACCAAAACCATATTTCTTGATTACATTATGTATGAAATAACAACCCACATCAAGCATCAACAAGCCCCTGCTTAACCAGATCATACAACCAAACCATAGGCAGAATAACACAAATATCTCAAAGATATATATAAACAGGAGGAAACATAAACCTTACATAACTAAACCGGTTATGTACAACATCATCTGACACCCGAGGTGTCTATACAAAAGAATAAGCGTCCGAGCGCTTTCTGATCCCGAGGATCCTTCCTCACACGAGGGCATACATATATATATATATATATATATATATATATATATATATATCAAAGTATACAAAACAAACTACATGTACAACACATGTCTTCCCTCTACAGGGGTACAAAACATAAACAAAAGCTGAGCCGAGCTCCAAGCTATCCTCTGCTGCCCAAGGCCAAGCAGGTACCGCCTCTACTGGGGCCTCCCGCCCTGAGACCGCTCCTCTCTACCAGAAGCATCACCTGAAAAACATAAGCCCCACACGGGGTGAGATAAACATCTCAGTAAGCTCAGGGACCTTGGAGGCATCTCCTCCACCCTGGCTCACTCACCAGACACAAGTCATCAGGGTATCACAACCGTCTGGGTCATCCCGACCACTCATAACAATACACACAAGCTATCCAAGCTCTATGTACGGCGGATCGAGTCAAACGCCGACCTCAGTGTGAAACCGGAATTCACACTCGTGCCATCCAATTGGGTGCTAACCCTTCGCATGGACGCACGTATATGGTACCTCCGAGACTAGGCAATCAACCGCGACGGGACACACCTAGCTCTTGGTCTTAGGGAATCATCCGCATCCCGGGACCGAGTCAACCATGAGCAAATCAAACTAGGAGGTGCGCTCTACTCCTAGGGAGGTCTATATCTATCTTAACTGGCCAAAAGATCTAATAACAGGCTTAATACAATCTCAAGCACAGATACAAGCATATATTATCATGAGTATGCAACAACCACACAATGCATGTATCATGAATGAACCACTACTCCCTCGGAGTATGGTAGAACACAATCAAGTGGGAAACATCCCCAAGGGTCCAAGAACTTACCTGGTAAAGCCGAGCTCTGCAGTTCTTCCCTTGCTCTGTGGCCCACGCCACTAACTCCCGTGGTGTCACGCCCTATACAAGGTACATACAAGCATGTATCAACAAACCACACAGTGCATACACGCATTTCACAACCGCTCAAAGTGAAAGGACTCACAATCCTTTCCAACCACAAGGTCATCTATCCTATGGTTCAACAAGGCTTTTCACTCACAAGCCTTCATACCAATAGCCTCTCAAGACCATCAAAACCACAAGCCAAGGCTCTAGCATGTTCACAAATGGCCAAGCAACTCAGCCCACAACAACACACATGCTTCACATAGAGCCATGAAACCAAGGTTCACCAAACTCACATTTAAGAGCTAATCCTACATCCTCACAACATTCTAAGCACATGTCTCAACATGACCCAAAGCTGAAACTAGCTCTATCAAAAGTGGGTCACTATTCACCCAAAACCCCAACTCACAAATCAAGAGGTGATTCTCGAGTTTCTTACCTCAAAGATGGCAAAGAAGGCCTAAGGACGACTTCCCCTAGCTTGGGTACTCACGAATCATCGCCGTTCCTCGCCGAGCTCGAGTTCTTCGAATTTCCCTTGAGAAAGAGATTCTTTGATTTGGGGGTTTTCAAGTGAAAATGATGAAGGATTCAAGCTCAAGAAGTGATTTCCATCACAAAATGTGTTTAAAGGATGTATTTTGGTGAGATATGGTGAAGAAATGAAGCTTGGGCACTCAACAATGGTGGAAGGGTTGCTGGAGGGAGAAGAAGCAAGGTTTTTGGCCAAGAATCTCGTAAAATGGCCTTTTATTACAGGGTCTGCCCGCGTTCCCGCGCTAATCGCGCCATATCTGACGCTATTTGTGCCATAAAGCCGCATGAAATGGCCTCTGGAGCGTCTCCCACGCTAACGGCGCCATTTTCACGCTAATCGCGCCAGTTGTTCGAAAGAAAAAGCCCTCTGGGGCAATCTCACGCTAACGGCGCCACTTTCCACGCTACTGGTGCCGAATCCCACGCTAACCGCGCCGTTCCCACGCTGTTAGCATGAGATTTTTTTTTTTTTTTGAAAACTGGATTATTATACTCCTCATCAATAATATAGCACAGGTCCAATCATAAAAACAAATGAGTAAGAATTATTATTTTAGCACCTTTGAATGGAATTTGTTTGTTTTTTTATTAAGAAAATCTAGTTTATTTGATTAAGTAATGATGTGTGAATTATTGTAAGTCTTTTGATATTATCTTTGATTCTTATAAGTGAAAAATATATATTTTTTTTGTTTGAAATTTTAGCCTCGTTTCAATATTTTGTATATAATTTGAGCTGTAAAACTTTTTTATTGTAAGTAAATCTAGGAGAAAAATCTACAAATCTTGTAAAAAAAAAAATGAGACTTTACCCATTTTGAAGATTTAAAGGTGAAATTTGGTCTTAAACTTACAATAAGGAAGTTGTTAGGACCTGGCAGACTTTGAGCAACAATTGTTATTTTGGTTATAAATTCAATTTTTGCATAATCTCGATATCTATGGAAAGTTAAAATATAGAGTTACAATTTTTCATTAGTGACCTTGTCCAAACTACATCATTTTAGACTGTTTTAGGGATATAATTTTTATCGGCCTGTTTTAGGACTATTAATATTAAGGATTAGTCTAAGGTGCTAGATGACATTCAGAACAACTTCAGAAAATAAAATAAGATTTGCAAATCAAGTCACAAAGTATTTTTTTTACAGAAATTCACAAAGTTAATATGAACGTTTAATATTTTATTTTATATTTTTGGCTGTCAAAAAATATTTTTATTTTATATTTTAAAACTGTAAATTTAATAATGGTACATTGTTCACAAACTAATCACTAAGGACATTGGAAACAAAGAATTTTGTCCTACAGATCCCATTCATAAATGTTTACAACAATTAAGAAATTCATTTAAACTAAAAACTAAACATGGTTTCCATTAGTTGTATGTGTTTATTTACATTTTGTAAAGATTTAATTACTGTTTTAGTCCTTAAATTTGGATTATGTATTTTTTTTAGTCTTTAAAATTAAAAAAATGATTTTTAATTCCTAAATTTTAACAAGTTATTCTTTTTTTACGGCTAAGAAATTGATAGAATATTAAAATAATGAGTTAATTGAAAGAGTGGGACTTTTATCCTCAAGATTAAGTACTCAAATTTACAACACGGAAATAAATTACATGATTTTTTTATTAAAAAAATGAAAATAAAACCTCATCTACAAGGTTATTAAATCATTTATAGTTCTTCAAATTATATTTCATAAAGCTGTTCATATTTTCATGAGCTGATTGTCTAAAAAGCATCCCAGCCAAGTTAAATTCTAAATTGCCTTGTTCGACACATATGCTTAGGGAAAAAAAAAACATTAACTGAGAAATCATGTTATAAAGAATAAATGGACGGCAACTAATATTTCCAATTTCTTTGGGAACAAAAAAGAAAGTCAAATATGGGATGCTATGCATTATTCAATATATGAAACCAACATGAGTCGTGCTCCAATTTATTTATTCATTGACTAATACATGGATGCAGGATGTGTAAAGGTTTTTACTTTTTAGGAAGAAACTAAGGAAAAATAAAATCAAAGAAGCAAATACCCACTGCTCTAGTATATGCCTAATTATAGATTGCAGATTTTCTATAAAGTTTGAAATATTAATTTTATTGTCCTCTTTGTATAAAAGAATAAAATAAGTGTAAGAAGCAAATAAAAAATAAATACAGGATAACCCAATGAACTAATTATTCGAAATTATTTCTTCCAACTAAATGAACTAAATAATTACGTACAAGAATAGAAAACCATATAATTGTAAATTGTCAAAGCAAGAATAACTCAAATATTTTAATTGATATAAACGCTTTGTACTGCATAAATATAAGGAGATGGATTGATGATAGAAGGGAAAGTTAATACTATCATTCTCATTCGGTAATAGGAGAAAAAGGAAGGAATGTGACATGAGTTCGAGTGTATTTTTAAGTTTTGTCCGTTTTAGGATGAAAAAAGAAGTTTCTTTTTTACAATAATAAAAAATACTCTTATTTATATCACATTATATTTTTCATTTTAATTTTTTGAACGTGAGACAAAAAATGTATTTAAATTAATTTAATCATTAATTTTACAATACAACGTGTATCCTAAAATAAATATTTTTTGCTTCCATCATCCACTTGAAACACGCTGTGGGACTGGGATTACTGCCTAGAGCCACAATGATGGGGGTTACCCTCTCCATAATATCACACGTCATTATGAAAATCTATATAATATTTTAGACTAATTATTAGTATTCATTTGATAAGGTTATCATATTTTTATATAAATTAAAAAATGATTTTCATATCTTACCGAAACAAATTAAAAAGAATATATAAAAAATCATAAAGCACTTTTATAAGGTTTTTCATGCTAATTTCTCCAGAACTAAAAATCTAGCTTATGCAAGTACAGGAAAAAAATAGCCAAAGTTGTCCAGTGCAGTGCAGTGAGCAAAAGAAAAGCCAAAGACACTATTATACGCTTGTTATGAAAGTTGCAGCAACTAATTAACCACAAGGCCCCAAAAGCAATATATAAGTGTCCACACGAAAAGGCTAATGTTCCCTCACATACTGCAGAAAATATCTTACTCTGCATTTTGGAACACTAGCAATTAGCAAATACATCAAAGCCAGAGCAGCCAAATCCAAACAAAAAGCGCCATTAGTAATCAATTGGAATGACAAAAAATATACATATGTAGATAGCACCTACCTAGAAAAACTATTACCAGGGAATACTTTAATATAAATATATACATATATCTATATATATAGATAGATTATACTATTTGTATACAATTAATTTTTATGCATAGAAGAACAGAGCAAGTAAAATGATTAGTGAACCCGACCCTTACCAATTACCATTAATCAACGATAATTTTATGGCGCCAAATACGCAAACAAGACCATTGCAGTTGGAGCGTAAATCCACACACGACGACAAAACAAACTAAATAAAATAAAATAATAGAAAGCACTACGAGCCCACTTCATCGTGATTCATTATTGTCTCAATCATTTCATTTCTTTATTCATTAGTTTAAATGAATCAAATACCACAACAAAACCAATATTTTACTCCCCAGAGTTGTTTCCAGGAGAATTAGTAGTTGCGTGTCCCTTTAAGCGAAAAAAATCCACATCTGTTTTGACCCAATTGATGTTCATGTCGGCTGTGTCCTTTTCCTTCATGGAATAACAAAAATTGGGTTGCAACCTTTTCATGAATTTATTACCCCAATTTGCTTTCTTGCAAAAGGAAGTGACCCTGATTGGTTTTGTTGCATGCAATGGAGATTTTGGATTATGGGCACCCCGCATAATCCAAAAAGGTCTTACTTTTCTATTCGGAGAAGGTTCTTTCTTCCACCCCCTCTTTATTATTTTTTTTGTATATAGTTCTTGAGTTTCTTCATCTTCTTCTTCTTCTTCTTGATGCTGATGATGGTGGTGGTGATGATCTATGAGGCTTTTGTTGAGGATAAGGTTTGGAAAATCATGGTCTTGTTGGGATCTTGATTTGCTTGTGTTTTTGTCAAAGAAAGTTTCTATTTTTTTATTTTTTATTCTAGTAGGATCAGAATGATTTTGTCTCCTTGTGTTTCTATGAATTGAAGAACCTTATCATGTCTTGTTTTGGGGTTGGCCCTTTTCCAATAATCATGCCTTGTTTTGATTACCTGAGCACTTTACGCTGTTTCTTTGCTGTCAGAGATTGCACACAGTTGAATCAGATTCATTGACATGTTGATTTGATGATTTCCTCCTCCTTTACGCTTTTATATTAATATTATTGTAACATTTTTATTATGTTTGTTTTGCTACTAAATTGGAAGAGTTAACTACAAGGTTTCAACTCAATGGATGAACAGTTTTATAATGATGAATATGGTTTAGGGTATGATGTCTCCTATATGATATTTTTATTTTTATTTTTTTTGCCGAAATTGAACTTGCTTTAATGCCTTTTGCCCTTTCTTTTTTAGGTCTCTTTTGCTAATAGAGCATTAAAATCATTTCCAGGAAGTGTCGAAGCATAGGAAGCTCTAGATTCCTCAACCGCTATTTTATTTTTTCTTTTGGCAACAGATGAGATGTAAAAATATAAGGTTGGTTTGTGATTCTTCTTGCTTTGAGTTCACTGTGTATATAAGTTGTCTTCTGTGATAGCTGAAAAGGAAAGAAATGGCAAAATATATTATGTTTATTAGCGTGTATTGATCACCTTTATTTCCTTGTAACAGTCATTGTAATTTATTGCAGACAGTTTCATTGATTTTTAGGGAGTGCTTGAGTTCCAGTGTATCAGCTTGATCTTGTAGAGTAATTATTGCACAATGGAGTCCAAACAAGAAGTACGAAGTGTTATTTTAAACTTGATGGATCTTGATAAAGTGCCTACCCAACATCATCCCATTAGACATAAGCAGAAAGTGCTCTCTGAGAATTACCTGCAGAAAGTTGCCTCTATTGGTGTCAGAAAGAAGCGTTCATCTCATCAGCATCATTCCTCTGGAATGAATACTAATGAAAAGGAAGAATTTGAGGATGTTTTAAAAGTGGTCAAAGCACTAAGGCGAGGTAAGAACCATAACCCATCAAAGGAAAATGGGAAAGAGAATCCTAGTTCTTGCAAAAATTCTAATTTGGATGATGGGCTGCTCCAAGAGATATTTTATCCTAAAAGCATGAAACTATATCCTGAAATGAGGGAGAGAAAGAAAATATCCTATCACATGAATTCTGGTAAGCAGAGTTCAAGGCCTTTCAGTAAAATTTCAGAGGAGATTTCTATGCAATCGGGAAATGTTGCAAACGGAGTTTTAGATACTGCTTCAAGTTCTTTTCTCAGAGGGAATGAAGCATTTGCCAGTGATATGCTGAAGCTGAAGCCTGCTTCAAATATTTCAGTTAATGAGATCCAATGCAATTTCCCTTTCCTCTGTTCTGATTCCAGGACCAAAACTTTGGCACAGGGGAATGTGACTGAAAAGTTGCGAGAACTTGGACGGTGTGGTCAAGACTGTATACATAACCAGTTGCCTATTATTTCTGAACATGGAAATGGAGCAAGAAATTTGACTCATCAAAGTGGTTATTATAGCAACGACAAAATTAAAAAGAACATTAGATGTAAGGCAGGTGTTAATTATAGCTTTGCTAGAAGAGTGTCAGTACCTCTTTGTGCAGCTTCAGTTATTGCTGATAACGGTGGAACTATGAATCAGGATATCTTGTTTCAGAGATATTGGGGTTTGAGAAAGAATGCATCTGCAAATTGGTTATCATGGAAGTCAAAGAATGAAAATGTTAACCAGAAAGAATGTATGGAAGAGGTGAACCTCAGTCCTGGCCATGAGAAACTCCCTTCCCTTTCCTCTTATTTCCTTAGTTATCACGCTGAAGAGAATGGTATAGATCATATGTCAGAGAAGAGAGTTTATGGGAAGGATTTGTCTGATAAGGTAACTATGCCTCCTCAATTGTCAAGTTGTAGTCCTCCCGAATTGATAGAAAGTCAGATCTTGCAAGATAGAAGCTTAATGAATGATGAAGTGAAGAACAAAACGTATGAAGACAGTAGTATGTCTATGCAAAATGTTGTGTCTCCTGATTCAGCAGTTGATTTCTTGGTATCTGATGCAACGACTGAGGTTGTTGGCAGGTCACATTATAACCCAATCAATCATCAATATAACTCAACAGTCTTCTTGTCACAAGAAATTGATTCTTTGAGTTATACTTCAAAGCAACAGGTTTGCTTTTTTTCTTTCACAGAATTGTTGGGAATATTCATATTTTTTTCAGTTAGTTGAATGTTCAATAAAAAATTTAATGGTAAGAGTGGGTACAAGGAAGATATTCAACTTTTATTATCGGTATGCCTGTATCCTGAAATGATATTAGGTGTCAGAATTTGCATATTTGATGGAAACATACATGAATTTTCCACAATAGAGTGATATTATCATGTTAGTCATGCTTTATATTTTTTCAGTTTACTGATGAATGAACATACCATAGAATGATGCATGTGGTTTGTTGAAATTTAGTCATTAAATGCATAAGAAATGTTAAAAGCTTTATTACCTCGTTGACTATTAACGGATTACCTGTTGAAGTTAGTTTTATTGTTGCCTTGTGACCTAACAGTTATAATTTCTAGAA
Source organism: Glycine tomentella (assembly GCA_007407185.1). NCBI lineage: Eukaryota > Viridiplantae > Streptophyta > Magnoliopsida > Fabales > Fabaceae > Glycine > Glycine tomentella. The sequence goes on from PYAF01001986.1 coordinate 1,391,911, forward strand.
GTGTAAAAAGTAAAAACCCTCTTTGCTTTGTACTCTGGACCATGATTTTTTGTGTTCTTTTTTCTACTTGTAATTTATACACTTAAGAGTGTTGCTCATTGTTCTGGGACCTTCTGCTCAAAGTCCCACTACCTACGAACTTATCAAAACCAAAGTGGAAAAGTTCTAGTAAGTAATGATAGTTTCAGGAATGCTGACTTGTTACATTCAGCTTACTTTGTGGTCTTCTTTTGTTTTTGAGTTCTGACTTCTGATATTTTATCTTGGGTATATTGAAGGCAAAATATAAAGAGTGAGCTTGAGACAACAGTAAAGCTGCTGATTACTGACTAGGGCAGGGGGGGTCATATTTTTTAATGTATCCATCTTTTCGTCATACTTCATTACAATAAATTAATACTATCAGATGTTTTTTTCTTTTGCATTTCAATAGAAATATCTAGAACGAATGAGCATTTAAGTTTTCTAGCTTGTTCTGTGCAAAATTTATTGAAACCATTAAACTATTAATCTCAGGTAATATGTAAAATTTATGCATTCTGTATCAGAGGCATTGAGCATAAAAGTTTGATTGCTAAGTTCTAGTTATCATGTCAATTTTGGTGAAGTTTAATTTTAGAAGTTAATGCAGCATCATTTTTTCCCTTGAGTAACATCTTCAAATGTCCTTAGTTATATTAAATATTTTTTTATTAGATATCAAATGGTTATAGACAATTCATATTTAACTTTTTGAGTTGGCTTTTTTTTTTTTTTTTTAAT
>PYAF01001986.1:1392772-1413199 GCA_007407185.1 Glycine tomentella
CTCTGAGGCTGACCCCGATTCCATCAGTAGCTTTGAGGAGGCATATGAACCTAGTCCAATTTCAGTTTTGGAATCCATATTTGGAGAGGACATTCGATTCAGCTCTAAATGTGGTATGTAATGATTATGTTGAGTCATTTGTTTTGCATGTCATCCACTTTATTTGAAGTCAATGCTTCATTTCCTAATCTCCCTCCTTTTATTTTGGTATTAATTACAAATGTGCCATCATTTGTTCATTTCAGATTCCTCTGAAGTGGATGATGAAGAATATGGTATGAATGTTTCAAGTGATGAAGATTGTGAGAATGAATCTGTAGATGACCCTGAAGAAAAGAAAGATATATCAGGATTATTTAGAGCTGAAGAAAGAAGTAGGGATTTCTCATATGTTGTTGAGGTCTTAACCGAGGCAGGTATATGTAATAGGAGCTTGTTCACAGACTTTTCTACATGGCACTCTGCAGAATGTCCAATTAGCCCTTCTGTCTTCGAAATCCTGGAAAAGAAATTTGGCGAGCAGCAAGTTTGGAAGAAATCTGAAAGGAAACTTCTCTTTGATCGAATTAACTTAGGGCTGCTACAGATTCTGCAGCCATATTTGTACATCCCAATGTGGGAAAAGCCCATGTCAAGAAGGTTGAATGCTGAACCAAGCCAGGACATGATTGAGGAGGAGATGTGGGGGTTGCTAGTTGCACAGGAAAAGAAAGCTAGTAAAGGGTTAGCACACAGTATGCTCGAAGGGGAGATTAGGTGGATAGAACTAGTTGAAGATGTTGAAGATATTGTTATAGAGATAGTGAAGTTGTTAATAGAGGAGCTTGCAAACGAGATAGTTAGCTTGGAGAAATTTTGAAAGATTGTAGTTTTGTGTGCGGCTATAGCAATTTTTATATGTTACAAGCAATTGGTGTACAGCTTGATTGAGTCGATTTTGGGAGGTTGGTTTTGAGTCAATGTTGAGAGTTTGAATTAGGACATAGGTATTTTCAAGAGTTTGAAATAGCATATAGGTATAGGTTCACTATTTTTTCATGTGGGACAACATTGTATTTCATTTTATCCAAAAAAGAAGAATTTGCTTGTTGATTTGTTGTATTCGCTGTGATGATCTTTTGCATCTCATTGCATTGAAGCAAACATCAATTGTATTTTAGAATGCAAGTGTCTTGTTTTTTGTTATCTTTGCCTACTACTTGATGCTACAACTTGTAACACCCTTTTAGTAAACAATTTAGATTTAAAATTTAAAAAACAACAAACGCTTAACTTTTATTTTCACGATGTCAAATTTTCCTTATATGATCATTTTTTTTTTCTTTCCCGGTATACCAGCCAATTTTTTCTTATAACAGAATGAATAAATGCAATGATTCAGTACTGACAATTAAGAGACACAAATCAATAATAATCCATCTGTAATAAAATAATTCTGTAATTTAACTTCAATATTTTTATGTTGCTAGCATCATGCTCCAAATGAAAACTTAGAAACTGGTTTAGTGGGGTGTGCCAAGCCCATGTAGTAGTGCAACGCATGAGCAACACCTAAGGGCCCCAGTAGCTAGCTACTGTAGTGGATCCTCCCCTCAAAATTAATTTAATATTGTGTGAACCAATGGTTCACATATCAGATATTAAACTGATAGAAACAGATACTACACTTGTTTCTGTAGTCCTTAGGACAGTATTTGTTTGGTTCAACCAGCAACCATCCAAGTCTACAAATCTTTGTTCTAACTATGGATAATGGATACCTTCAACCAAAATTAGCGAAGCCAGGATAGCTACTTGGATTAAGCTTGTTGATTAGTGCATAATCCTGGTAATTTTGATAGATGAGTCTGAATGAAATGTTTCAGAATCACAACATAGAGTCTTGAGACTGGTATATTCTAGCTCTGCATAGTAGACAAACAAAGTCACTCCGGCAAAGACCAGAAACTAATATCTCAATAGTCAATTGTGACATAGCATAAATTATACTTAGTTTTTCTAGAGAAAAATCTTTGGACCATCTGAATCCAAATTTACTAACTAATAAATGGAACCTCCTATACAACTACATCTTGTACGAATTCTGCTGGACAATATTCTGTAAAAATCCATTAACTTGATTGATATACTCACTCACTCATAATTGTGCTATCTTGTTCGATGTTTGTTAATTTTTTCAAATTGGGATGTTGGTTTTCATTATATCTTTTGCAAAAATTTTGACCATTGCAAAATAAAATTATAGAATAAGATAAGCAGTTGGGGATAGAGAACCTCATTTTTGCATTTCGTGAGACTACGTTACATTAGACACTTCAGTGTGGTTATGACAAGTGATATGCGTCTAGCATATGGTCCTTCTCAAGCCTTTAAAAGCCCAAAATCATTGATAAACAACTTAGAAATGCATATAATCATGATAGATGTTGATGAACTCATTGTTGTCAAGTGCTGTGCTAATTTGAACATTTTCTTAGCAGGAAATCACCCAATTCAAGATATGTTTGGGAGCTGAAGTCATCCACGCCCCCAGCTTGAAGTTCCACGCCTCAAGCGTGGGTAGAAGCCTCTTTTTGCAATTCTGTCTGGAAGGCCACGCCCCAGGCGTGGGAAGGTGCCTCCATTTGCCAATTTCTCTGGACATCCATGCCCCAGGCGTGGGAAGCTGCTGTTTGTGTTATTCTGAAGCTAAAGAAGGGCAGTCTTGAATTTTCACTCAGCTTCCTTTAAATACCTTAAACTTCAGCCTTCAACACACGAATTTGGAGGGAGAAAAACACTACACTAGGGTTTTAGAAGCTTGGGATCACTTAGCTAGGACTTGGGAGGTTGAAGACCAAAGTGGGGATTTCTTTTTCCTCTTCTTCTTCTCTACCCCAGCTGAGCATGTTCATTATTGTATCTCAACCACCCATTATGAGGTTTGGCTGAGCATTTATTGTAGTTAGGGCCAAAGCACTTAATGTAAATCTCCTCGGGATGTATTGAATGTTATTATTCATTTATTACAAGCTATTTTACTGCACTTTGTATTTCTTCTTCCTTCTCTTGCCTAGACTTAGCTAACCTAGGTAAAAGCTTAGAGCTAGGGTTCACAATAGACATATTGGGGCTTTAGTTTCAGACCTAAGTGTGGTAACTTGCTAACATCATCTAGGAATAGGGATGGGTGCTTGTAGCTTAACTCATTTATGTGTTTGCTTAATGCTTAACTTGTTGAAGATCACTAAGGGATTAGGGTTGGAATGTGAGTTAAAGAACTAAGTGGAAGAGACATCAAAGCTTAGTCAATACAAGAATAACACATTAGCTAAATAGCTTGGATAATAGAATATAGTAATCCAATATCACTCCATAGGGAGGAGCATTAAGTGTGGGTTGCCCTAGCTACATCTTCATACATATTATTGTCGTTTAATTTGCTGTTGATATTAATTGATGTTTGCATTTAGTTTTAATCTCATTAATCGATTCACACAACAACAACCACAACTTTATTCTTATTTATTTTGGTATCCAACTTATCGATCAAAATTATAGTTTATTTGGTCAAACAATCCTCGTTGGGAACGACAAATCCCTTTCTTATCACTTATTACTTGTATGACCAGTATACTTGCCGAGTACCCAACAACAAGAAACTCTATACTTTCTCGAATCTGAACCAAAGTTGTGGTAGACCCACACTAACATCATACCAAAGTGCTCATTCTTCAGAGTTAGGAAAAACTATACTTAACTATAAAAACTCTGGCTGTACTCACAAGAATGCTAAGCTAGTTTTCTAATATTAATTAAAAATACAGAAAATTCTGTTTAATCTTACACTGGAAACCAACGAAAAAAATGGAAAAAATAAAAATGAGGAAGAGCGCGTTGGTTTGTTAACATCAACTTATATCTCAGGAATTTTACAGCATCCCTGCATCTCTATATGGGATTTTAAACCAATCCAAACAAGCTAAACCTTCCTAGTCCTAGAACTCTTATCACATGGTGAAAGGTATACACTCACTACTAACTAAATAACATTAAAACGATGTACACTTTGATTACGAACATTTTAAGTTTTAACTGGTTTAAAAATAGTTCATAAAAGAGAATAATATATAGGTATTCAACAGTTTGCCAGCTAGTCCGCACACCTATTTGCCTCTTTGAAGCTGTGTGTCTATTTACCACTTTGAAGCTGTGTTGTGAGATGAGACAACACTCCAACTTTTATTCTACAAATGTTGATTTCTTAACAAAATCTTGTGTCTACTCTTATATTGCTTGCCAATTAATACCTTATCATATCAACATCTAACTTTAGAAGATTTAGTTTCCTAAATAACTTATGTTTCTTCTTTCCTAAATAACTTATGTTTCTTCTATATAAAATCGGCCTTCGCTAATTAAACTTTTTTGTCCTTCGTTTTGATTGATGTTCTAGGAGCACGGTAAATTGAGGTTCATATGTACCAACTAGGATGTACAAATTTGTACGAAAAAGTAGAAATTGTGTTAACATTTGATTTGCGCTATAGAAGCATTCTTAGATAAGCATTCATTGCCTTGGCACAGTATTTAATTCATGCAGAAGTCCATGACAAATTATTTAGTATTATCTTTAAATTTACTGATTATAATACGACATTTAATTGGATTTGGACTCTTGTTTGAAATTGTGAGAGATTTTAAATGGAATCTATATCTTTACTTAACGAGAAGATACCGTGGACTAAAATTTAGTGGGGGCATTATTGTGTTTGAGAGGCACGCCCATGAGAGTTCTGCAAAGTAAGCAGCGTCAGCTCACGGCCAGCCTACGACCCCTCCAAAAACTAGTTGCTCCCACTGCTTGCGTTGTTTTCCTTACTCATTAGTTTAAGGCAAGTTTTACTGTGCTGCTTTCCTCTTATTTATTTACTAGATGTTGGGTCGATACCACGTTTCCAATCAATGTGGGACTCTTTTTCGAAGTTTGCTGAACTTGGGCTTTGCTATACAAGCCTTGCGCATCAACTTTTGTTAAATGATTCCTTGCACCTTGAATCATGATCACATTTTAGATTCTGATATTAGTATTATGTTTTTGATGGAATGCAAGGAAAGGATTTTTAAATGCAGCCACAAAATGATACCAAAAGGATTTATCAATTGATTAAGAAAAGTGGAAGTGTTATGCATGCACTTGAATTTGGTGACAACTTGATTTTTTACACAGCTTGGAATTTACTGTTTGTAACAACTTTCTCCCAACACAAGTTTCGCTCAGTTTTGAATCATAAGGTTAGTAATCATTCAGCTGCTTTCAGTTAGTAAATTTTGGAATAAGACATTCTATAGTTCAGTTCCTTACTGTGTCAATTTACAAGTCTCGGTTAATGAATGACTTTTGGTTTTGGACATACTTACAGGAATAATCATATAAGCTGGGATGCCAAAGATACTCGGAAAAGTACTCTTCTGCCTTCATGGTATTAGCCTTTTTTCTGTGAAAAATAGTGACAATACAAGAGACTTTTAAATTGTATCAAACTGAAAAATCTTTGAGGCGATTTCTATTACCTTCAGCTCTTGTATTTTCGCAATTTCCTTTTTCCAAATAGATTCCCTTCAGTAGAAATATGTTTCTGCTTCTTTAAGCTCAACCAACTGCAGCCAGACAACACAAGTGTATAGCACAATTCAGTGTATTATATTTGAGTATGAGAATTTCTTTTTTCATGACTGATAATTGTTAAGCATACGTAAAGTTACATGTAAATTACTTAGTAATTATCTGTTCTTTTCCTTTTTTAATGTTTTTTTTTGTGATTAAGATATAGGAATTAACTTCTTTTAAGCTTTTATCCACTAGATGCTTGAACTAGTTGATTTATGAAGTGTGTGTTGCATTTTCTTTGTAGAATTTACTGCAAGGGAATGGAAGATGGATTCAAAGTCTGGAGTTGCTCGCTCAGGGCGCCACAAGCTCGCTCAGCACGAAGCAGCGACTCACCCAATGCGACCAGACTTGCTCAGCGCAACCAGCTCGTCCAGCGCATGATTACTTATCCAGCTCGACATTTTCCCATCTACCTGAGCACGAAAAGGACATGCCCAGTGAGCACCACACTCAGTGCAGCGCTTAAGGCAAATTGGAGGGAAATCAAAAGGGGATCGATTGCAAAAAAAAAAGAAACACCCTCTTGGAAGTTTGGGAAGCTCTGCTAGGGCACGAGGAGACATCCTCTTACACTATTGGGCTTCCTCTCCACTTCCTTCCTTTCCATTCCATCTTACCCCATTTCCCTTTCATTCATTGTTGTAAGCTTCTCATGGAAATGAGAAACTAAACCCCTCATTGTTGGGAGTTCACCGACCAAACGCTTTGATGTAAAGTTCTAACTATCTATTCAATATTATTTGAGCATTATTGTTATTTCTCTGAGCTTTATTCATGTTTGTGGTTTGATCACCCATTTGTATGCTTTGTTTTAGGTTATAACACATTGGAAAATGGTTATTGCTTTGAGAACTGAGAAATACTTCTAAATATTATCATGTCTAGGAATAGAATGCTTTATTTGGCCTAGGTTACATTGTCATTTCTAAACTTAATGCAAACCAGTTAATGTAGCTTTTGAGGAATTAAGGGTGAAATTAGGTAGTTTAGGTTTAGCGCTTGGGGAATCAAGACTAGATATTTTAGTAAATGAAGGTAATCGCATTTAATAATGAATAGAGAAAAATCCATCTAGTGCATCAAAGTAGCTTTGGTTAATGAACTCCCAACACTCATCATATCATACTTCCTCTGTCCACATTACTCTGAGCATTTGTTCTCTTTCTCTTGTGATTATTACGTTTAATTTACATTTGAAGTATAGTTTACTTTTATGCAAACACCTTGTTAATTAAATCCCTTCATTAATTGCTTGAAAACAAACGTATATTAGTCCCGAGTATTAGCAAAGTCCTTGTGAAAATCGACATCTGGTCTTGTCGGATCTCTATTACTTGGACAATTTGGTGCACTTGTCGAATCTTTAACAATGACACGAGGAATAAGTGCATGAAGTTTAGCATTAGAAAGTTACTGTGTCAAAAGACTTGGGATTTCCATGCCCACTAAGAAATAATAAGAGGAAATGTTGGTTTTGCTACACACGCACATATGGTGGCATACATGTAAGATTTAGTAGTCATGATTATATTCACCTCTCAAACTCTCACATGATATTAATCTGGTTGATTAATGGTTTAACAAGTAGTAATAATTAAAGTGACTATTGTTCTGTTAAGAAATTATTGCTCACAACAGAAAACACGCCTCCAGGAATATTTACTGAGATCAGCAAAGGAAAGTTATTCTTTCCAGAATCAACTTTCTGCTTTGGCTTGACCTCACTCAGTCAAACTGTCAAAGTCGATTGACCCCAATTTTTTTAACTAATCAAGTAAAATAAATAAAAAATGGATTCCCATTTAAATATGATAATCGTGACAGGCTTCTGAGTCAAATAACTTGGGTGACCTAAACCTCTGTGTCTCTAACCAAACTATTCCATTTACTTACATTTTAGTTGAAGCACTTTCTGGTTAAGAATTAATCAGAACAGTATAAAAAAAGAAAGAATCAGAAGCACCAGTAACGAAGTATTCAAATTTCAGTTATAACTTTACCAAATCCATTTTATCAACTTCTATGTCAATTGTCAATAAGACCGTCCTTTATATGTAGTACACACGTGTCCACAGATGCTCCTCTTAGTCTCTTACCTCACATTCATCAAAACAAAGTAACTTACTTGTTCCAGAGTAACATGACAGTTAAAAAACATGAGGATCCTAATTAGTCATCATTGGTGGGACGGGAAAATATGTGAATGTCAACATGAGGATCCTAATTTGCTTGAAATTTTGCTATCAAATGATCCGAGCAAATTTTGCAGGAGAGAATCCTACTTTGGCGTCATGTTGTTGGAGTACAATGTCTATGTTACACATTACTCAATTGCTTTTAAGAAATTCATGTCAATGTCAATGCTTGAATTTATTTTATTGCATTTTGAAGAGTTAAAAAACAGCAAACTATTACATGTCACATATCGTGAATTACATCTTAAATGAAGTTAAGGTGCAGAAGTGATATATGTTTTTGGATAAATAATATTTTAAAAACTTGTTTATTGACTTAAACTAATTATTTGGGATTGGGAGGCCAGCCTATAACCCCTCCTAAGATTGTTGCACATCAGAATGAGAATGCTGCAAGCAGCTTCCACTCCTTGCTTTGTTTTCCTTACTCCTTAGGTTAAGCAAGGATTACAGTTGTCGGTTTCCTCCATTTCATTTACTAGAAGTTGGTTCAATGCTACATTTCCAATTGATGTTAAAAACTGAAATTCTATTTTCTTTGTTGCATTGTTGATGAAAATCGATTATGGTGGATGAAAATTGGTTATTTTATACATACATACATACATATATATATACTGTGAACAATCGATTTTGAATAAAATAACTATCTTTATTAAACACACTTCATTTTCTATCCCTCTTCTATTTTTTATTCACTACTTCATTCCTTATTATTCTTCCATTTTCCTTCTACCAGAAGTGAGAATGATACGAAAAAGCTATATTAAATAATATTAATTGATTAAAATTAAAGTGAAATTGCTTTTATTCATGCACGTGCTGAATTTGGTGACAACTTGATATTTAATTTAACACCTCGGTACGTATATTGGACATACTAAAAGTATCTGTATTCATTATTGTACTGAGCTTTTCTGTGGAAAAAGGTGACAGTACGAGAGATTTTTCATTTGTAACATACTGAAAATTTTATGAGGTGATTTTTTACCTTCAATTATTGTACTTCAGTAATTTCCTTCAGGCATGTAAAAATAAAACAGTAAACACATGGGATTCAATAAAAAAATATCTTCGACCCCGTAGGGATTCTAATGCAGGATTTCACCAAAATAAAGTGACTTGACAGTTGTGCAGATATTATAAGACTATCTCCAGCGATAAATGAATCCAGCAGAGACCAGAGTCAATTTAAACATAATGGTGAAATTTTTGTTCCACTTCCACGATCCCTATAAAATTTATTTTAAAAAATTATTATTATTAATATTATTGTTATTATCCTGATTTTAAATTGCGGTCATATATAGCTAAAAATCATGACTTCAATTTTATCACAATTTATGACATTGCGAAAAATCACTAGAAAGTAGAAACTAGAAAGAGACCAGCACATGAGAAATATAAAAAAGAAACTAGTCAATAAAAAAAATTGATAACAGGTAGAAAATTGGAGCTAGTAGATTTAAATCCCTCAATCCATCGTAGGTTTGCCAATATAACCATTCTAAAGCTGTTATTTTTAAGTTGGTTTTGCAAGATTTGTAATAACTAAAAAAATTCTTATTTTACTCCTTTTAATTAAAAAGAAAACATTTTTTGGCTTTCCAAAAAAGAGAGAAAACAAAAGTAACTATATTTTAAAGTGAAGGTTCTTAACTTATTTTTAACCGGTCCTTTCATCTTATATTTAAGAGCTTTAAAAACTCTCTAAAGCTTAATACAAATTGTTTAAAACTTCAAATGGCTCGTATACTATTTAATAAAATATTTTTTTAATCATAAGAATTGATTGTTTTATATAAAACTGACTACTCTTACATTTAGAAGTCATGCAGTTTCCTCAAATAATGATTATGAATAATAACCAATTCTTAATTTAGAATCTCACAAATACTGCTGTCCGGGATGATGTTGGAGATGCTCTCTAAGTTTTGCTTTTCTTTAATTTATTAGATATTATTGCCTCTTCACAGTCTCAACTTGGCATCAATATCGATGGGACAGGAAAATGTGTGATGCCAAGGGTTTAGCTGTCATGACTCATGAAGACATAATTTCGTAGCCAATAATCAGCAAACCGGCTGACCTGGAGACATTCTTGGATTGGAATGTTTATGTTCAGTACTAGCTAGCTGTTTGAGTGCAACTAGAAAATTAACAAGTAAAGAGAGAAGAACCCATTAATTTAATATCTCAAGGTTAATATGATATTAAGTTTATTTGTATACTTGAATTGTAGATCATTGATTTTACTTTATTTTTTTTATCATGTTAGTAGTAAATAATCATTTTTTTTATTAATGGAAGAATTTAAACTCATGATTTTTCCCTTCTCCTTTTCTTCCTTTATCATTAAGACAGTCTTATAATTTTTTTTTTGGGTCCATGCGAAACAAATAAAAGAAGAAACTAAGGAACTAAGATGGAAGAAGAGTCCTTCCTTATAACTCCATAATCCATTTTAAATCATTGATAAGTATTTTGTTTCCCTCTTATTCCCTAAGCGTTTGAGAAACTCATGCCACTTTCAAAGTTATGTTTTAATGTTTGAACTGTCGGCCGATTCCCTAACTAGCATTTGAGAAATTCATGAAAATTCTCAAATTTATGTTTTAATCTTTTAATATATGTTTGAAAATATTTAGTTTATTGCATAAAAATATTGGGTGACTAGTTGAAACTATTGTATTGTTTTCTGAAGCAGGAAAACAATCAAACTGTATATGATAGACAACACATAAAGTGAATTACATCGGATGATTACAATATATATATATATAATTGTTCATACTCACGTAATGTGGCTATGATTAAGCTTCCACTTGTATTATAAATTAATAAATTGATAATGAAATTCACATGACCCATGGGTATTCCTTCTCTCTATCGACAAAGAAAATACTGGGAAAGCCATTGGTTCCAGAGATTACAATACAATCCATGGATAGCCAAAATTATGATTGCCAATTTTCCAGATTTCAACGAGCTAGCTAGGGCTGGCTGCCACTACATGTTGTAGTTAAGCAATGAGACAAACTACAAGAGGAGAGGAATCTAGCTTTCTGCATATATGAACGTAGTAAAAGACCCTATAATGTATACATTTCACGTTATTTCAGGACCCTCGTCGTTTTCGATCTCGTGTCGTATTTCTGCATGTCAGTTGATGTCATTTATTCGTTTGAGATATTATTATTTATTTTATGTTTTTAGGTCCACTCCATGTAACCCTAGGCCTAGGCCTTATATTGAGAATTTGAGAGAGTCCCATAATCAACGGAATCTTTCCTCACCTCTCTACTTATGACTGTGTAGGTCCCCACCATCCTTAATTTTTAAGGTTTTGACCCAGATCAAAGTTGAATTAACCCCACCTCTTGGGAAAATCTTTTACTTGATGGCATGTTATATAAGGATTTTGTTATGGTACGTGGGGGAATGTTTAGCTGATTGAGTTTAGTAGGAGATTCTAGTTCTTCTTGGAATCTTTATCGAGATAAGTGTTTTAGGTATAGACTCTAAGTATTATATCCTTTATTAAATCAAGGACAATTTTATTTGAACTAAAATATTAGAATAAGACATACTATGCGGCTACGCATCTATGATCCTGAGTTAGTGAGAGAAATTTATTTTAAAAAAATAATAAAAATTATCATATATATAAAGATAATAACATGAATAAAAATATATAAAGAGTTAGAAAATAAAATAATGAGTTTAAATAAATAAAAATAAGAGATGTAAAATATAAAATTTTAAAATAGATATTTATGATTTTATTAAATAAGAAGATACATTTATTTATCCTCATTTTGTGAATAAGTTAAGGGATTCAATCACGTAAAAGTAGGAAATTTTAAAATAAATATTTGTGATTTTATTAAATTGAGAGAATGTATTTGTTCATCCTCATTTGTGAATAGGTCCACCAATGATTATATGTGATAAAATTATTTCTCCTAGTATTCATGGGATTGTATATTTTTATTAGGACTTTAACTCGAAACATTTTTAAATTGAAAAAATCTCATGTTAATTGATATATTCGTGTAAGAGAGGTGTGTTTGATGGTGAACGTTGCCAAAAATTTCCCAGCTAACCTCTAAATTTGCTCTTATAAACTATGTGTTGGAATGCAATTTTGAAGGTGGAATTCGTATTAGCTAGATTCGTGAATTATATTTTTCATAATAAATAATATATATACTGCTCTAAGAATCAAAAGTTCTGGATTTAATTTTAAGATTTTAGTAAATTAAACTTCTCCAAATTAATCAATTAAGTAACCAAGTTTTAATTATGGCCATGTGGTTTTGTGTAGAAAAACGATCGAGAATAATGTATCACAGCACGCCCAACTGGAAATTTTACCTAAAGTTGAAGGCACTTGAATTGATTAAATGATATGCATAGAGGGTTCTGCTTGGGGTGACACTTGAAAAAGTTGCTGACGTAACAACGTGTCAAGCCATTTTGTTGTTAGTTATACAAGTGGTCAAAGTGTCAGAAATAAATAAATGAAAGCATTGTTATTTGTTAACGTTAGACACCAATGGTGCTAATATTATGTTGTACGTATTCATGCAATAAGACAAATGTCCATACTTAGGCTGTGCGCTTCACGGATTCAGACCTACGTTTGTCGTTTTTTATCTCCCATGTCCATTATACTGCATATCAATACAAGAAAATATACAGACACGTAAGAAACCAATCAGCATTTGCCACACCAAGTAAAAGGATTTTAAACTTCATCTTCATTGGATGAAAACGAGAGAATTGAAGTACATTATTATGTAAAATGATTGAATAGGTCCAAAACCATATGAAATTGAAAGTCCAAAAATTGTAGTTACTATAGAGAAAATTGTCTAAAATACTATGGCTTTCACCAGTGGAATCTGGTCCATCGACCAGGTGTCAAACTATCAATGTCCTTAGTGAGTCACGCTTCACATAATTTAAAAACTTTATGTAACTTTTAAACCAATTTAAAACTTTTGTTGTTTGTTCGATTCTTAATTTATTACCACACCTATTACTTGTTCAATGTGACTCATATTTTAAGAATTTCACTTCAATTTATAACGACAAGTTCAACGTTTTGACTCATTAATATTTTATGTGATTCTAATACTAGGTATATCATAAAAAAAATCTTCATGCCTCTCCTTTGATCAGTTATATAAAATTAAAGTTTGTTTTATAGCTAGCGTGTCGATCTCAATCAGACCACCTCCTTTTCAAATAATACAATTTTACTGTTTTGAAGAGTAACAAAGATGAAACCCAGCCTGATATATCTTTTTACGCTCTCATTATACACTCATTTGTCTCTCAAGCTCAGGACCTCTCAATTTACACATGAAGCTTTGTTTTTTCAGCTGCTGCTAGCTAGGTGCATTTTTTTCACCTCCAAAACTCATATTACAGCATAGTTGACTTTTAAACGCCATTAATATGTTCTTTTAACAGTCATACTCCACCTCAAAAAAAAAAAAAAACAGACAAATATACTCAATCGTAAAAATACTATCAACATTTATATCGAATGTTAATGGAGACTCTTTAATTAGAAAACTAAATATTGTTATTCAAAACCTACTTTTTACCGGCTAATATCCATTAATTATCGCAAAAGTTTTGCACTAAATAGTGAAATAGTGGCAATTGGTTTGATAACATTGCCGCTAAACAATAGCCTAAAATTAAAGTAAACTTTGTTGTAACTTATGGTGATAAAGATATATAACGTGAAATCGTGAATCCATCAAACATCATGGTAGCATGTCTTCAATTCCGTGCAATTATTTTCATCACTCATTTGCACCATCTTTTTTTGAACTTTAACATGGTTGAAAGACATTTCAACCATTATTTCACTATGATTGCATTCATTGCTTAGGCTGGACCTAACGTCGTTCTGTGTTTTCTAAAGCATTTTTGCAAATTGTTTCAGGCTCTACGTTTTGAATGTCTCATATGTCTGTCTATTTGTGAAAAGAAAATTGGTCCCCTTTCTTCCCACTCTTAAATCAAGACACTTGGTATTTATGTGAGGTAATTGGTCAGTGCCCCGCATTAATACATTCTCCCCACTCTTTTTCTAAATGAAAAAAAAAATGGTCACATTCAAACCTATGATATGATTCGGAATGGGAATACTAAGGTACTAAAGTAGAAATCATTAGATGATTCAATACTATCATCCATTTGTGATTTCAATTTTCAACTAATTTCTACATAATATATCTAAATTTTTAATTTTAAAAAAATTAATAACATTTAATTATAACTCGTATAAAAATTAATAAGAGTTATGTAACCCACAATCACCTAATTAATAATTTCTAGTAGCGTGTAGATTGAAAATTTTCTCCTATGTGGGACATGTATGCGTGGAATGTGAAGATTGGAAATTTTGTCCTATGTGGGACATATATACGTATATGTATATTCTAATTAAAAACAAGCTATTCTTTGCGACCAAGGATAGTTTCTGACGACCCTCTTACTCCTTATGTACCATTCCATTTCCATATATACATTCACTAGAGACGACAAGACACATATGACACACATAAAACCAAGCCTAGCTTCCTACGCTTTCCACGTTTCCATGCCTGCCACTCATCATGCTCTTAGGGCTAGCTGGGAATGATCACAACAAGGAAATACGCCTGTTATATAATGTTGACGTTACACTGAGTTTTGTGATTATCGTATGTGTACAACACAGACACATACATACATCAGGATTGGCCACATCAACGACATCTATTGTATTATAATATTGTATAACGTTAACGTTATCCCATATCAAATCTTTCAGCTGCTGATATGGCACACTGTTATTTGCTAACTTAAAGATCCTCTAGCAATAGCATTTACATAAAAGATAGGGAGAGATCACTTGAATTTTTGTTCATGAGGGAGTACCACGCTAGTAGTCTAGTCTCCGTGCTCCTTCCGTATGAGAACGTTACTGAATATATATATATATATATATATATATATATATATATATACACACACATAGAAATTATAGTATTTAACAACATATAATAATTTATCAATATATAATTAATAAGAAATATCCATGCATGCATTGGAAACTTGAATTAAGGACCACTTGTGATAGTAACGTAGCTAGAGAGAAAGAGAAGGTGTACAAGTGTGTGTTTTGGCTTATTGCAAATGGGAGTGTGAGGAAAATGAACCCCATGCATGGTAGTGAAGGTGTAGCTAGCAAAAACAGAGAGAGAGAGAGAGAGAGAGAGAGGTAAGATCGTTTTCAATGGCTGTGATCGATTAGTCGTTGCCAGCACCTTTAGAGGAATCTGAGATCATCTTCTGTATCATTTGGCTTGTCTCTTCCTCCGACATTCGGTCGTCCTTACTCTTAGCTTTGGCATACTCCTCAAAAAACTCCTTGTTTTCTTTCTCTAGCTCGTTCCACACTGCACACATATTCATTATAAATATGGTACACAATATGTTCATTCAAACGTACGGATATATATACATGTTCTGTGGTTCATAGAAACGTGACCCTGATATTTGCACGTGCATGCTTCTGTTTGGTTTGGTGCGTGGAAATAGCATCGCAAATCAAACATATTTATATGTATTTATCTTGATTTTTAGAGATTATAACATACAACGGAAATTATACTTAAATTTTAGACGTATGTTACATTCCATAACAGTCTTGGGGCCATTTAGGACGAAACACTTTTTTATAAGTATTTTTAGAAGAAAAAATAAAATATATTTCATCATAAACTTATAATTACTTATAAGCTAATATGTAAAAACTATCTTATATATGCTTCTTTAAAAAGATGGATTTTAACTTAATTTTACGTAAGCTAATTTTAGCTTATACATAAAATTATTTTCTTTTTATTTTATTTTCTTAAAAATATTTATAAAATAGATTTATCCATATAGATCCTCGTTCTTTCAATTTTAGACATCTATCAACTCACTTAAAATTTCGCATTAAGTTGTCATAATAATATTAGCAACTATGATATATTGTTAGGATATATTTCTCAATATAACCACTTATTTTTTTTCTGTTCTAAGTTAAAATTTGTATCTACATAAATTAATTTGTGGAAGTTTTTTATTTAACTTCTCTAATTGTTGATTTTAACTTGGGCATTAGTTCTTTCAATTTTAGACATCCATCAACTCACTTAAATTTCGCATTAAGTAGTCATAATAATATCAACAACTATGATATTGTCAGGATATATTTCTCAATATAACCACCTAGAACAGAAAATAAATAGAGGGATAAATAAATAGATTTTTTATAATATAAGTTAAAATTTGCATATGTATAAAACTAATTTACAGAAGTTTCTTATATATTTAATTTTTCTAATTGTTAAGTTAATTTTAACTTGTAAGAGAAACTTAATCTAGTTAATTTTAATTAATGGGAAAAGCTTAATTAAGTTAATTTTTAATTATGGGAGAAATTTAATCCATTTTACCTTCTAATTTTCTTTTTTAATGGTGTTCACTGGAAAATTTATCCGATCAAAGTCAATATCTCAAGCCAAAAGAAAAAAGAAATCAACAAAGATATACTTTGATCCATACTAATTGGTGTGTTTGTTTTCAATTAATTAGGTCTCGCAAATAAATTTTGTGATATAATATTTCATTCAGCAAAATTAATCTCAATTTAGCCTTTGATTGAATTTTTTCTCAAATCTATTTCACAAAGAATGATAATTGACACAAGTTTTAATTAGTAAGAGATTTTATTGTAAAACTAATTTATGATATTTAAATTGATAAAATGGTAAAGATTAAAATATAGTATTAATTTGTCTAGTTTAGTTCGAATACTAAGATGCTTCTAAAGCCTAAATCTTTTAATTTTAAGATGAAGCATCATAAATAGACCCAAAAGTTTGAAAAATGTTTAGTGGAAGGGTCGAAGAATGAATTATATATATGATCGAATATTGGTCTTGTGCCCAGCTTTCAAACTCCAAGAGTGAGTGGCGAGTGAAGAAACTTCAAGGTGAGTAGGCTTCGTAAATTCTCAATACATTCTCAAAACCAAAACTGAAGGTTTTAATTAGTTTTTCAGTCAAATTGAATTAGCTAGCATATGGCAAGTCAGGGGTATATATAAATATAACTAGGTAGAAAGTCAAATTTACTTTTAAAATTAAATGATCAGATCACGATATGAAATGGTGTGTAATCTTGCATATGTATACGTGTTGTTTATAAGGGGTGTGTTATTTAATAAACAGGATGGGTTGGAAACTTAATTGGAATGGAAAAGAAGAGAACATACCAGTGGATGTTATGACAGGCTTAATATTTGCATGCTTGGAGAGAGCTTCCATGCATTCTTCCTTTGACATGTGAAAGATCAAACACTTCTCAATCATGTGCTGCACCTAATTTTATCCAAGCATGTCACAACGATCATGAAAGGGGTATATATGATCAAACACAAAAAAAAAAAAAAAAATGAAAGATAGATCAGAATTTGTAACTAGCCCTCTTACCATATGAATGTATGAAGCAGAAGAATTAGAAGACTCTCCCATGATCAATGATACTAACACTGGCTAGCTATATATGTGCAAGCTCACTTCACGAAACTATATATGTGCACTCTGTGCAAGTGTGATAAGCAGTGTCACAAGATGGATGACTTATAGAGAAGGTGCAAATGTGATATGAAGAAGATTTAATGCAGACGCAAGACATTTAAAAAAGAGTATATTATTATGAGAGGGTAGTGAAGTGGGGCCAAGAGTCCCACGTGAGAGATAGATTATAATTGGCTGAGAGGAGATTAGAGGAGATTGTAAATGACCACTCCTTTGTCTTGTGCAACTGCAGAGGAGCCCCCTCCACGTGATTTGTGGGACATCCCCACATAGAATTCCCTCAAACAGACAAACTCAGATCATCAATTGCGGCCACATGCAATTTTCCTGCAGCGTTTTCAGTAACATAATAACAAAACCTTTCTAGATGGTTAACATATGTATAGTGCATAGCAGCAACAACATCATTAACTTGGTCATTCTACACCACCTATACTTTCTCTTGCCACCATCCAAAACTTGCCCATGCCTTCGCATTGGATTCACCCATTGGTCCATGTCAGCCTCCTTTTCATTTGTGGTTAATCTTCAAATAATTAAGATAATATGTACAAAAGGGTATAAGTTGTTGATTAGGGTTCTTTTCGATGTAATTAAAACTTGCACTAATATGTGATATGTGAATTTTAGGGTTTAGGATTTAACTACTGTAATTAAGACCTTTGATGTTTTCCAGTGAAATCCTGAGATATCTCACAAATTTTAATTATTTGAATCCACGACTAATCATAAAATCCGTGACTTAGTTTTATGTGTATCTATGAATATAATTCTCATCATAAAAAATGTTTTTAAAAACAGTATTTAGTTTAAAACTTTCATATTCGTTGAAGTTTTGGTATTTAAGTTAATTGACTGAACATCCAATTGAATAAAATTCTGCTAGTATATATGAATTGACAGTTAAAAGTTTTAGTTGTTTAAAGGATTATATCGTAAGAGTTTGTTGTTAAAAAGTAATTTTAAAAGGAATATTTTAGAAATTGATTTTTGGACTATTGTTTTTTGGTGAGGTGATTTTTGGAAATTATAAAAGGATAGTTGCATTCATATTTTTGGAAAGTTATAGGTCTCACCGGTACAAATAACCATTCTTAAGAGAAGTGTTGAATTTCACCAAAATCAATTTTGTGCCCTAAAAAACATATTTTTTACTCTCTTTTTTAAAAAAAATCAAAAAGGTGCCGAGTTTTGGCAAAAAAAAGGGAAAGTCATTCATCACAACTATGTTGTATCCCTTCTCCTAAACCCAAAGACAAAACACAACCAAGAATTAATTGAAAGAAAAGAGATTAACTTACAAAACATTCGGGGGATCAAACCAAAATCCAAGGAAGGAAACTATCCAAATCTAACGATGGGAGTCCTTGCTTATGTCTAAGAAACTCCTCTGAGATGAATGGGGGGAGAATTCCACCAGGTATAATTGATATAACATTTAATCAATCCTAAATATTTTAGTAAATAAAATAGCTTTAGTTAGCAATATAATTGATTTTAAAATAAAGTTCAAAATATGAAAGAAACAGCTGGCGGATCTGTTGTATAAAAGAATATTATGAAGAGAAATCAACTTCTTCTAAGAATAATATATATATACATATATATTTATCCCATTATTTTAAAAAAATATTGTTATCCTATTAGGATCGTATTTTTTTTTTCCTTTTTCCCGTACGATCAGTCTCTTGAAGTAAATTTAAGAATTTCTATTTCCAGCAGTAGAATAAATTACTATTGCACAAGTTCAAAATGAACTGCAGTAAAAAAAAAGTTTAAAATGAACCAGAATACGTACGTAATCAGTTTTCGCTCTTTGTACACTTCTAAATTTTTGTGTTATTTCATATTAGTTCCGATGTCACAGATTAGACAAGAGTTTGAAAGACAATGTGAAAATACAAATCATTAATGATAGATAAGTCAATAATGTATTGTCCTAAATTATTGAGCTTTTTTTGTGTGACAATGAATTGAATACAATATATCCTAACATTTTTCTATGCTGTTTATTGGCCAAAAAACTCAAATAATACATTTTTATTATAAATTTACTAATTTGGAGCATTTTTGAAACATATTACAACTTTGAGACAATTGGTCACGCCCAAATTAGGCGTGAGTGGTCATGCCTAATTTGGACGTGTTCCACCCCAGAATGACACGTGGCACTTCAGCTACAGCGTGATGTTTTCGTAAATTTCGGAAGACCATAACTTTTGACTGGGATGTCCGATTGAGGAGCATAATATGTCAAAACAATCGTTGTTTCAAGGAGAAGCTGCTGGTGAGTCTCAAAGGGGACTTGGTTAAAAATTTTTCCCAAAAAAGGCCTCTAAGTGCTTCAAAATTGCGATTTTGTCTTCCAACCTCCAAAAAATGTCCCGTTTTCTAATTTTTTATTTATTCAACTAGTGAATTGCATGGTATTTTCTATTTTTTTGTTTACTTCAATTAATTTCGAGCGTTTTGACATATCGTACGACTCCATCGGATATTTCCATCAAAAGTTCGACCATTTGAAACTTATATTGTTTGTTTTTTTTTTATTTCTATCAATTTTATTAATTAGAGAATTGCATGCTGTTTTTTATTTTTTTAGTTATTTCTATTAATTTCGACCATTTTGACATAAAGTATACCTTAATCCCCCTTTTTAATTTTTTTATTACTTATATTAATTATTTTTTTACTGTACTTTTTTAAATAAGAAAAATACAAATCAATTCTACAACAATTTTTTAACATTTTGTCAATCACATAAGATCATCACTAACCCTAGTACAGTACTTATTTTGAACTGTACTGTTTTTTAATTTTTTTATTACTTATATTACTTATTTTTTTAATGTACTTTTTTAAATAAGAAAAATACAAATCAATTCTACAACAATTTTTGAATATTTTGTCAATCACATAA
>PYAF01001986.1:1413299-1444606 GCA_007407185.1 Glycine tomentella
TAAAATAAGAAAAATACAAATCAGTTCTACATCAATTTTTTAACATTTTATCAATCACATAAGACCATCACTAACCCTAGTACTACTTATTTTAAACTGTATTATTTTTTAATTTTTTTATTACTTATATTAATTATTTTTTTACTGTACTTTTTTAAATAAGAAAAATACAAATCAATTTTACAACAATTTTTGAATATTTTGTCAATCACATAAGACTATCACTAGCTCTAGTACAATACTTATTTTAAAATGTACTGTTTTTTTTTAATTTTTTTATTACTTATATTAATTATTTTTTTACTGTACTTTTATTAAATAAGAAAAATACAAATCAGTTCTACAACAATTTTTAACATTTTATCAATCACATAAGACCATCACTAACCCTAGTACAGTACTTATTTTAAATTGTACAAACTAAATAAAAATATACAACCAAATTGTAACAGGAAGGAACCCCTAAGGTGAAAAAATTGAATGGGTTTTTTAAAAAATAAATTAACAAAATTATAATTTTGTTTAATGAAATTTGAGTGAAATTTTATTTTGATTTATGTAAATAATGAATCATGTAATTTGACTGGGATGTACGATGGAGACATAAAAAAATAAAATACAGTCAAAATTAATAGAAGTAATAAAAAAAGCATGCAATTCACTAATTGAATAAAATTGACAGAAATAAAAAAAACAACAAGCAATATAAGTTTCAAATGGTCGAACTTTTGACGGAAATATCCGATGGAGTCGTACGATATGTCAAAATGCTTGAAATTAATTGAAGTAAACAAAAAAATAGAAAATATCATGCAATTCACTAGTTGAATAAAGAAAAAAATAGAAAATCGGAAATTTTTTGGAGGTTGGAAGACAAAATCACAATTTTGAAGCACTTAGAGGCCTTTTTTGGGAAAAAAATTTGACCAAGTCCCCTTAGAGACTTACTAGCGGCTTCTCCTTGAAACAACGATCGTTTTGACATATTATGCGCTTCAATCAGACATCCCAGTCAAAAGTTATCACCTTTCAAAATTTACGAAAACACTGCGCTGTAGCTGCAGTGTCACGTGTCAGTCTGGGGTGGAACACGCCCAGATTAGGCATGACCACTCACGCCTAATTTGGGCGTGACCACTCCTGCCCAAATTGGGCGTGACCAACTGCCCCAAAGTTGTAATATGTTTCAAAAATGTCTCAAATTGGTAAATTTATAATAAAAATGTATTATTTTGGTTTTTTGCCGCGGTTTATTATATCTGTATAATAAAACAAGTTTTACTTTGTTAAATTATTGAATATTTAAAATTATAGAAAAAATCAGTTGAAGCTATGCAGTTACTCGAAAATTAATTATAATGACTCTCATCTTGTCTTGGTGGTTCTTGCTGCTTGTGGTTGTGTGCTATGAAATAATAAAGATGATTTTATGAAAGCTTTTAAAGAGAATTGGACATTGTATTATTCTAGAGTCTGAGTTTTGGATCATTTTATTTGGTATGCATATGGTATGTGATTTGAGTTATCATTATTGTTGAGACTGATTGTGCTGAAGCTATAAAACTTGTGGAGGATGCCAGATGGGATGCATGCATGTTTACTTCCTATAGATCTTGCCTATGAGATTGTGAAGATCAATGAAAAATTTATTTCTATTCCATTGTCCATATATTGCGGTAGGCAAAAAATATGAAATGTTTTGTCAAAAAATGGTTTAACCATTGATAGAGTGTATGTTTCTATGATAGCTTACTTGATTTTGCTGTAACTTTCATGAGGATAGATGCAAATGTTGACCCCTCTATTTTGAGTAATATAATTGTGTCTTAGGTCTTATTGCCTAAGCAATTCATAAAAATAAAAATAAAAAACCTAATATTTTTTTCAAATGATTCTTGCACTTTACGAGTGCTGTGACTGACTTCCACCTATCACTTTATTTTCCTTATTCATGAGTTTGGCAAATTTGTTCGAAGCTAGTTTCCTCCTATTCATTTGGGCTATTATATCATGCACTCTAATTATTACATCTTGTGCCTTTCATAGCATTATAAAATGGACTTTCCGGAATGTAAATTTACATTCCAAAATGATGCAATAGGAGGTATTTGATGCAACAGTGAGAGAAATGTCATTTATTTACTAGATGTTGCGCCAACAACACACTTCCAATCCAGTGGGACTAAATTACGGTACGTTAGATACTTGGTTGGGCCCCTTATTCAAGTGCTTGTTATGTGGGCATTAATGTTGCAGTTTCATTGGGTTTTTAATTGCATATGTATATCCGTGAGGTAGCCATAAAACAATTACTCTAAAAGGAAAAAAGATGTAAAATGTTGAAGCAAAGTCTCAATGACTTCTTTTTTGCTCCTCAAAAGATGGACTTGGCATCCTGGCTGACCCTTTGTTTCCTTGTCAGCTCCTCTCATCTTCCACAGTTAGCTCATAGTCTTTCTCCAATTACCTCTTTTGACTCCTTTCATTAGCCTTTTCTCCATTTGTCTTTTTCTCTATTGAGTCTTGATTCTTTAAAGATTATATTGGTCGAACATGAAGACAGTTTACCCTTTAGGTTTGAAAATGCCATGTTATTGGAATCATACGAACAGAGTTTGACTAAACAAAAGTATAGATTATTGATAAAATGATTGTTGATTGGAATGGAATTAAAGAAATTTGACAACTAGAGAATGATAAGTTCTATCGAGGTGTTTCATGATAAATAACATTTTATGCATGCTTGTGATAGATTTGGTGGCATCTATTATGCTTTATACAACTTGTTATTTATTGTTTACAACATCTTCCTCCCATCAGATTTGGTGGCATCTTGAACTTTTATGCATCTAGGTACTAGGTATTAGGTATTTATTGTTTATAACAACTTTCTTCAAGTCCTAACGCTAAATTTGGCCCAGTTCTGAAGTAGAAGTTAATCAACTTTCAAGTGCCTGTAGTTATTTCTTAACAGGTACAAAGAAACAAAAAATTAAGAACATTAAGTGATTTAATCCCTTAATTAACCAAGAAACTCAAATACATTGAAATTAATTATTGGTACTTGAGAGTGGATAGTATAGAAGCATCGATTACCTCTGTTTTTTTTCTTATTTAGGTCGCTGGCCACGCATATAATTTGATATTTAGAATTGAGATCTAACTAGGATGACTAGGTAGTTATAGTGAGAAGGGGAGACCTTTGTGACCCTTCTCACTTGATTTTCAATTGTTGTAGCAACTTTCACACGTAGAGGGATAACAAATTGGATAGACCAAATGGTCGTGCAGAGCAGTGTTAGGAGTTAAGATACTAGTATAGCACAAAAGAAAGGTGGGGAATACACGTGCAGATACTGTTATTTCTTATACAAATCCGGCAAAATCTACCATGTAATCTGGTAATTAGGTTTATGCCCACATCACATATCATTCAAACTTTGGCTAGATGCTAAGCAATTATCTACCGGGAAGGACAATAATACTTTGTTAAATACGAATATATGCATGGTCAACAATTACAACACATCATTTGAAATCACTAACTTTTTTCCTTTGTAAGGGAAGGCAGGGAGTTTGAAGGGGAAAATTATGGGTGCATATTTGAAAGGTAAGAGGCATAGAAAGAAGTAAAAGATAAAACCATATAAGAAGACACAGACTGAAAAAAGGAAGAATCAAATTGGTGCTTAAATTAAATTAAATAAATCAGAATTTGAACATTAAAATGAAAATAAATATTTTCTCTACTTTACATTGAAATTCTTATGACTGAAATTTTGATAACAAACTAACAATTAATATTGATACACACAAAAAAAAAAAAAAATCCTCTGTGACCGAAAGTTTTTGTGACTGAGATAGATCTATGATGTAGGCTCTCATTGGTTGGGTCGTCTTGTTGAATTTGGACCCAAGTATGGGTTTAGAATAATTTCAAAGTGATAAATAGAAAAGGTGGTATTGAGTGGTCGAATATGTTATACACCCACCACATTATTGGGCTTTTAGTAAACTGTTATCCTTAGACCCTCCAATTAACAAATAAACAAATATGTAAAATGAAGCGTTAAGAAGAAAGAGAAAGTTTTGTCTCATATTGAGATTTATGTATGTTTGGGTAATGGGTTCATGTTAGAATAATGTTGAAACACATTTTTATATAGTTTTAGGTGAATATTCATGATTTGGTTTTATACCGAGCAATCAATTTTTATGTTAAGAAGTTGGAATAATTTTATGATGAATAAAAAATCTTATTAACTTCCTTTTAGAATAAAAATATCTAAACATAAATTATATCATTTCAAAATCAGTTTTACAAATGTTCGTCTAAACAAAATATTTACACTCTTTATAAATATTTTTAAATACATCAAATTATTTAAAAAGACATAAAAGAAAATAAAATGCAAAGAAATTCTTTGTCAACAGAGTAAAAGTAGGTTTGAAAAAAAATGTGAGATAATCAAGGTTACTATAAAAAAAAAAAATCAGTCATATTACTTCATTCAAAGGATAAACAGCAAATAATATAAATAATAATTGATCTAAGAGGTGGTAGATGGATATCAAGTTTAAGCATTTTTTTTCATGTGGACTTCAAATAGTCTGTACAACCACAATATATAGTACGATATTTCATTTTGTATTATAGCTATTATTTACGAAGTTGATAATTATTCAATTGTAAAATTGTGCATAATAGCGTTGGCTAAAAGCGACGTGTCCCACAAGCTTATACAGTGGTTGATATTGAAAATAGGGTAGTGGCGGTTTGGTGTGGCAATTATTTTTATAAGTTGACAATTTAATTCAATGGACTCATTCTACTTCTTTGCATTGAAATACAGCACACCAGTTTGGACTTAGGATGACAATTTTTTTTTTTTTTGTAAGTTGGTAAGTAGGATCGATAATTCACTGAACTCATTCTACTTATTTTGATTGAATAAGCTATCTGTCGTTGTCATGATTTGGAAGTTTTTAAGTACTAGATAGTATAATGTAAGAAAAGTAAGAAGATTCAGTGAAATTAGTTGGAATTTGAATTAATTACTTGCACATCATATGGAAACAAAACGTTGATTAATTACTATAAGCAACATTCGCAAGGGGCATCTAATTAAAATTCTCAAGCAATATCTGGCACCAACAGAATGGTGACACTTGCTTTATTTTCTCGGATAAACCAGCAAACACTCGCACTATGAAATTTAGGTGACTGTTCATTCTTCATCCCATAGATCATCAAGAAGAGGCTTTGTTGGTCCTTTGATGAGCCTCTCTTGGTGGATTTCACTTATTTTCTTGTAATCATCCTCAGTCAGTGACCAATCAAAAATCCCCAAGTTTTGCTTCATCCTCTCTTTGTCATAGCTCTTGACCAAAAAAGACAACCCTTGTTCATATAGCCATCGAAGACAAATCTGTTTAAAATTTTGAGCTAAGTTTTCTCAACATTGATGGTAGACATGGCAACGAGGGTTCCATCCGAACTCATCTCAATTTTGATGAAAAATATATGGGTTGATTGGATAGGAATTAATCAATTTTTTTAATCGAGATGGAGATGTCACTACTCACCTCATATGTATACTCATATCTTTTCTCATACTCATTCGGATGATGAAATTATTGAAATGTGACATTTGATTTTATAAATATCAAGTTGAGGAAGAAATGTTGATGTCATATTTGGTGAAGTTAGTGGTTATTTTTATGATGAACATTGTTTTCATTTTCTAGTTATTTCTAATTTGGTGTAATTTGAACAGATGAACATTGGGTTAATATTTATAACTTTGAGTTATGTTATTTAATATTTGGTGTATTTTGTTTACATTAAAAAACAATGTAATCACATAAGACAAATGTGTTAGTCTTAATTTTGTTTATTACTTGTTAATTTTATTTTAGAATTTTTACATAATTTAAGATTCTTTTCTTGACGATTTTTGTAGAAAATGTGCTACAATAAATTTATTGATATATAAGTACTTAAAAATAAATGTGTAATAATCAATTTTTTTTTCTAAAATCAAATTTTAAATATAATTTTTAAAAAAAAAAAACTTATTTTACAAATTTGAACGGAGCGGGGACGGGGATATCCAATACCCAACGGGTATGAGATGGGGTAACAAATTTCAATCCATCAGATATCGGAGACAAACGCAAAGATATGTTGGAGAGTCGGAGACAGGGATTAAGAAGGCAATATAAGTCCTCCCCCCGTCAAGTTGTCATGTCTAATTGATAGAAACATACTACTTCAAATAAATAAAATAAAATAAATCAGAAGTTAATTAGTATATACCTGTGCTGCAGTCTTGCCATGAGCATCAGCCAATTCTTTGATTACATCATTGTCCAGCACAATATTAGAACCCCTACTAGCACCCTTCCTCATGGGTGAGAAAGCAGTTACAGCAATACTCTTTTCCTTGCAGAAATCTCTACGTTTCTGTTGTTGCCAGCCAAGGTTAACTTCTACCTGTTAAGGATTGATTAAGGTTTAATTCAATCAGTGATTTTGATTTCTTTCATATCAATGATTAACTTAATTATTAATTAAATTACTTGATTGACTGCAGGGGGGATTGTAGCAAAGGAGAGCAATTTCTCAAGCTTCTTGATTGAGAAGTTGCTCACTCCAATGCCTTTGGTGAGACCAAGTCTTTGGCACTCCTCCATGGATCCCCAAACACCCTTCATGTCAAATTCCACTATCTCTGATACTTCAATGGGGTACACAACTTCCCTGGCTTTTAGTAGCAATGGGCCAGTGGATCAGAAAGAGATCTATGTATTCCAGTTGAAGTGTCCCGCATGGTCAATTCAACAACATCAATAGTTTGTGCATGGTTTACCCACAATTTGGTAGTGATGAAGAGTTGATCCCTGGAAGCAATTAGTCCTTGTTTAAGTGCTTCAGCTATGGCTTCTCAAACACCATAAGCAGATGCTTGATGACCACAAGGACAGCATCTTTCGTGCTGCTGTTGGAATTCAAAGACGTATCTTTTGAATATTAATTTGATGGACCAAATACACACAGGATGACACTAGGTAGAATTCAGCAACAGGTTACAGGGGTGCATTGTGGGCCATGACTTCTTTTCAACTCACGTTCTCATGTAGCTGAAAACCAATAAGACCTATTTCAAGTCTCAAATCACTCAATAAAAATTTTAAATTATTTCAAAATAATAATAAAAAATATCATTGTTTTGAAATAATTATTTTAATTTATTTTTAAAATATAAATAATTAAACTAAACTTTTTAAAAGATAAGAGACTAAACTAAATATAATTTAAAACATAAATGACTATAAATATATTTTAACCTATTTTAGAAAAGCAAATATTATTATCCTAGTTAATGTCTTCAAATTTTTTTTTCTCTAATTATATTTTTTTTATCCGATATGATCAACCTCTTAAAAATAAGTTAAAGTTCTAGTGATAGAATAAATTACTATAGGTTTGAAATGAATTACACAATCAATTTTTAACACTTCTATATTTTTTTGTTTACTAAATTTGATGTCACAAGATTAGAGATAAAGTTGAAAGAGAAACTAACATAATAAATTATTAGTGAATAAAGTTGAAAGAGAAAGTAACATAATAAATTATCAGTGACACTAGATATGTGAATAATGAATGGTGAAGATGAAAAATAAGTCTAAAAAAAAATATACTCTGGTAAGCTTTTAAATAAAAATTAGAATTGGTGGTCTTATTCTAAGAGAAACCTTATTAAACAAAATTTAGGAGTGGTTGACGATTTTATTCTAATTAAAAAAAAATTGTCTTGACCTTCAAGATTATCAGAAAAAAAAAATAGATCCTGACTAATTCGAATTTCGATCGAGAGGTAAGTAAAGTCTGATTAATAATTGTTTTCGTCAAAGATCAAATTCGGATAATATCCAAATTATTTAACCTTAATTTCATCAGCACATTAACCACTTGTACCCAATCATTTTGCTTAATAGCCAAGTTTTTAAACTAAATAAATTGACTTAATGGTATGTTCTTATTCTAATAGGGTACTTTTATTAAACAAATTTTAGAATTGACTTGGTGACTCAGACATCATTTTATTCCTGATAGAGAAGCTTTTAAACAAAATTTAGAAATGACTTGGTGACTTAGTTAGCGGTGTGGTCTGAATCTAACAATGAAACTTATTAAACAAAATTTCACTATATATTATCTAAGGACATATAAAAAAAAAAAAAAAAAAAGGACTACGAGTTATAGTTTTCTTTTTTTTGAAATGGTGCTGTTGCATGGCTTCTTGGGTTGGGCTCTAGCCTCTAGGTCTTGTCTTTTTCCATCTCGTGACCCAAAATTAAAAAAAAAATGGCGCTGGCGCGAGCGTGGCGCGAATAGAAATTATGGCGCGAAAGAGCTTCTTCTTTATATTTCAAAGATTCTCACATTACACACATTTCTGAATCTGCTGCATCCATGGCTTCTTCACTGGGTCGACGAAGAACCCACGCTCCCAAAGCATCCTCCACCCTTAACGACGACGTTTCCTGCGAGGAATGTGGCGGTGGCCACTCCCCTTCCAAGCTTATTCTCTGTGACAAATGCGACCGTGGCTACCACATCTTCTGCCTCCGTCCAATTCTTCCCTCTGTCCCCAAAGGCTCTTGGTTCTGCTCCTCTTGCTCCAATCACAAACCCAAGTGTATGTATTGCATGCATCACTTTCATTCCATTCAGATCCCAAATCGATCAAAATAGTGTACTCAATATTCATGAGCTGGATTTTAGGGTTTAATTAGATCTCAATTGGGTTTTCTGTGCATTCTATCAATTAACCTCCGGTGCTTTTGAAAATTGAAAATTGCAGCTTTCCCCCTTGTCCAGACCAAAATCATCGACTTCTTTCGAATCCAACGCTCCCCCGAGGCATTATCAAATCAAGGTAAGGCAAAACCATTTTCAAATTTATTATTGTTGTTATTGTTATTTGGATTAAAGGTTGAAACTTGGATCTGGTGTGTGGTTTTTAGACACGCGGAGGAAGCGAAAGCGGGGTGGGGGCTTGGTGGTGTCGAAGAAGAAGAGGAAGCTGTTGGCGTTCGTGCCGAGCGAGGACCCCAATAGGAGATTGGAACAGATGGCGTCGCTAGCGACGGCGTTGACCACCACTAAAACGGAGTTCAGCAATAAGCTTACTTACATGCTTGGGATGGCACCAAGGTCCGCTAATCGCCCTGCTCTCGAGCGCGGTGGAATGCAGGTGCTACCTAATTATTTACCCTAATTTTATTTTCTGATATGGGTTCAGAAGAAGCTTTTTGATTTACACGTTGATTGATTGGTTTCCTGATTTTTTTATGCATTTGAATTGGTTATTTACACATGTTTGTGTATCTTTTGACCCAGGTTTTGTCAAAAGAAGACACCGAGACCTTAAACCTGTGCAAGCGTATGATGGAAAGAGGAGAATGGCCACCTCTCATGGTTGTTTTTGATCCTCTAGAAGGGTATGTATATGCAGCATAAACCGGCATTGTCTTTCTCCTCAACATGCAGCGCATACATAGTAGTAGTAGTGCTCACTATAACAACTGACACATAATATGCTCTGCCACCGAATAAATAAGCATTCAACAGCAATCCCAATTTTGACATCACAATGGAAAAACACTTGACTTTTAAATTTCTCTTTGTGCAGCTTCACTGTAGAAGCAGATAGATCCATCAAAGATTTAACCATAATAACAGAATATGTTGGAGATGTAGACTTTTTAAAAAATAGGGAAAATGACAATGGAGATAGCATAATGACACTTCTCTCGGCTTCTGATCCTTCACGGACGCTTGTCATCTGTCCAGACAAACGAAGCAACATAGCTCGATTCATTAATGGCATCAATAATCACACACCGTAAGTTTCTTATTCTCAGGTTTTATTCTCTGCTACCTTGAGTTATTTTTGAAAGATGCAAGTCTAAATTAAAGATAGGCTAATTATAATTCAGAAAAGAGTGTACATATTGTTGACATTGCTATTGGCACAAATAAACTATCTATACTTTATTCTCGGTTGAAGTAATGTGACTGTTTGATGGAAACAACTATTGATGAAGGCTCTTGCCTCTGGTATAGGGAAGGGAAAAAGAAGCAGAACTTAAAATGTGTGAGGTTTGATGTTGGAGGTGAATGCCGGGTTCTTTTAATTGCCAATAGAGATATTACAAAAGGGGAAAGGTTATACTATGACTACAACGGAGATGAACATGAATATCCTACTGAACATTTTGTCTGATTGCGTTCAAATATCAATTATAAGCAAATCCACCCTAACAGGCAGGGATTGTAAGCTCATTGTAAGCTCGTCATTTTTTCATTTCTAAGTTGATTTGGTCACCCACCTTAAAATGGTTGCCTTGTCACTACCCCACATGTATCATGTTGGATACACAATATATTTCACAGTAGACTTGTGGTTTATATTCAATTATTTTTTTATTTGTTTATTGATTAATTTTATTGTATAAAAATGACAATTGACCAAATGCATATTTTTAGCAAAAGTTGATATATCTTCCATAATAATAATAATAATACCTAAATAGATGAGGAAAAATATAATAAAAGAAAAGTTAAAAAATGCATTGGGTATTGTTACTGAATAAATTACTTGATACTTCCCTTGTTATCATCAGTGTTTCAAGTAAGAGAAGTAAGTTGGATAAACATAATCACATAAAATAAAAATATCATCCATGTCTAATCTTTGTAGATTTTGGAATATGTATGCGTATTGTTCTAATGTTGATTATATGTATATATTTTATGTAATGGACACCAATTTTGTAATTAAATTATACTAAGGGTGTCAAAGAATTTTATGTTATTTTTTATGACATTAATGGACTTGATGGTTGAATGAGATGATTTAAGTTGAATTGAAATAGGATTGAATAGACTAGAAACCTTTTATTTTGACAAAATAACCTATTAGTTTTTATTTTTATTTTTGTTTATTTTGATCCTTTATCTTTGAAAAAAGGATCAAAATGATCTTTTTGTTAGTGCAAACTTAACACTCTTTGAAAAACTAAGATGATGATAGTTTTTAGTTGTCACTATCATAATATTTACAAATTTAAAAGAAATAAAAAAACTACCACACATTCACAATCATCTTCCTCCTATCCATGTCTTTCATCAACACAATCAAATCTCACAAGTTGTGTAACTTGACTTGGTGGTGGTTTGTTGACACAACTAAAGTGTCCTAATTGCAACAAGTTTAGATCTGTATTGACGGTCATGTCGATGAGTGGCTTTAGTTGGGATGGCAAGGTAGACCTATACCAGCAAAACTATGAGTTTCGTTGCTCGTGTACTTGCGATCGTTATCGTGTTGCGGAGGTTGTCATAGTGACGAACTCTAATGTGAGATAATGCACTTGAGGAATTCCTTGTAATTCTGTTGGGGAGTGTGAGGATGTAGTGGTGCATTGGGAATTGGATCTCATCGATGATGTGATGGTAGTGGTGGAGGAGGAGGTCAGAAATTAGATTGAATCCTAATTGAAGAAATTTGAAGTTTTATTTTGAGTTAACTTTTTGCCATTTTGATACCATTCATTCTTGTTTTTTTGGATGGTAGGTGTGAATGGTATTTTGGAGTTTTAAGATTTTTGTTATATGTTGTTAAGTTGGAGATGAAGATTAGGGAGGAGGAAGATGAAAGAGAAAAATTATAATGTGATGATTTTTAGTCATTATTATTTTAATTTCAGTAACGGTGTTAAATTTGCATTGACCGAATAACCATTTTGGTTCTTTTCTAAAAAATAAAAGACTTTTAAAATGAACTTTATAAAAGAATAAAAAAAAATAAGATAAAGGACCAAATAAATCATTTGACCTTTTTTATTTATTTTTTCTTTCATTAAGACATCATAAACTAATCTCTTCAAAGAAGTGCAAATCAATCCTGTAAATAGCTTTGTAATTAACTTAAAACAAGATTATCATATTAGGGATACACAGCTGACAGACGATTTACATAATAAAACCATTCTTAAAAAATCATTTAATTTTACAACAACCGGCCAATCAAATATTACACATTATTTTTTAACATTGACTTGATTACAGCCGGTTTAACTTTAACCTATTCATTATTTGAAAGAATGGCTAAATACATTTTTTACTATACGATACAAACTAGACTTCAATGATCTTTAGACAACAATGGCTCCAATTGGGAATCTCTCTCCTTGGGGAGTGGTGGCCTGCCATTACCAGACTCCAAGTCGGTAATTGAAAGCTTATCCCCTCTCTCTTTTGATAATCGCGCAAACAAACTTGGTTTGTCTTCTAATGAAGAGAATGGTGCTTGTGGACTGTTAGATCCCCCTTTCAAGCTTTGAACATGTTGCAAGCAAACTTGAACAGCATCATGTACTCTCACAAAGTACCATTCTTTGCCTATCAACTCCACCAGACCGGATCTAGACAAGGTAAGCAGAACTTCTGGACTTGGATTGGATATTGCAATCTGCAAGAAGAATAAGCGTAAGTTGGTTGGTGGAGACATTGCAAACCTGTGGCGATAATTTCAAGAATTCTAACAGTAGTTGAAACTTCACAATCTTATTCTACCTGAATGTCCCGTAATTTGTACTCCTGATACAAGTCTTTCAAAGCCTGAACAGCACTAGAATCTATGTAGGTCACAGCTGCAGTCATCACAAGTCATAACCACATAATTAGAAGAAAGAAGTGGAATTATCATCATTATCCCTTTCATAGTTTAGCTATAAACAAACTGAAGTGGAAAACAACATTCACAAATTTCAGTGCAATATGATTTATGTAATTCAGCATGAGGTAACTTAAAAGTAATGAAAATGATCAACACCTGCTGAAAATGTCTCACAGCGGCCACCCGATCCAGTTATGACACAGTTAACCACCATTAGACATTAGATATTTCAATAATCTCAAGACATCATTAATCACTTATTAGCCATATTAACCATTAGTGCCACTAGTACACATCGATAATTATATATTCACATTCATTTACTCTTACAATTAAATATCAACATGCTAAAGAAATGTTAGCTTAAATACTTAAACAATAGAGCATATGCCTCTTTGTGCACAGGACACACAAGACTTACGTGCCATCTCTAGAATCACAAAATAAATTCTTTCAACCTCTGGTCCACGTCTTTTAGAACGATCAACATCAACTTCGTATTCACGCAACCTGATAAGAGAACTCTAAATGAATTAAGGCCGGCTCTTGATTGGAAAAATGTCAATTACAACTCACTTCTCATTACCTGTCCTTTATGTAACTTGTGTTTGCAAAATAAATTGGAGCATCAACACGAACAATTACAATTCCATGATATGTATATGCTTCAGGGTACTGTTTAACATTCCTATAAACAGTTGTCCCTGGCAAACGACCCAAAACAGCTGCAGTGCAAATCAGACAAAACAATAATGTCAGCATACTTACCTATCTTACACAATATTTACACACTAGAGACATTCCAGTGTAGAAAAATAGAAAAGGACTGATCTAAGTATTGAATGCAAGATTGCATTAGTTATATTGAAGTTGAAAGGTATACAATTTATATCTCGAAAAACTATAGCCATGCCCAGATGTTTATTTAAAAATCAGATTTCAAATTACTTCAGGAACTATGTACTTTGAAATACACTCCTTATAGCATTTGATTAAAATATTAACCACTGAATTAACATAACAAGTAATTCAAACACATTGCTAAATGTAGATTCCTTAATTCAGGATTAAACCATTGCAACCTAAAACATGGTCCTGTCATATTTTCTAATTTATTTTTCTGTCTTGAGCAGTTAACATTCCTTCATTTGTTGTAGATTATTGCAATATTCCGATACTGATGCTGATTGCTGATGATTATAGTGTGATTTCTTTCAGGCAGACTGATAGTCTGGTAGACTTTAATACTCCATATGCACATGTATTGAATCATAAAGGTTTCTTTCATTCATAAAGGGTTCCGCAATTTTGTTTTTCATCAGAAAAAATTTCTTTCCAAAGTTTATAAATGTATTATGTTCTTATTCATGTATCCAGATACATAAATACCCAATACTAGTCTCTTATAGTTTTAGGTTCAAGGTACTCATTTGAAAGAAAGTATTTTTTTAATTAACAATATATGAGTGATATGACCATGATTCTTCGATTTTAATGCAAGATAGTATCTATAATGTGATTCAATTCTATATACATGATACAAGTGTGGAACGAACAAGAGCAAACATAACTTCTAAACCTAGACAAATCAACTTACCAATATGTGGATTTGCTGACTCATGAATGACAAAAGCAAGTGAAACCCCAACCTACAATTTCAAAAACCTTATAAAGTGAGAAAGTGATTGCTTAGTATATGAAAAATGCCACAACTTTTGCATGTCCAACACAAGAAAATCATTTTATATTAGTTATAGTTGAATGAATCCAATATCTGAAGAAATGATTTTATACCCATTTCTTCTTTGAATGAAAGCAAGACAAAGAAGCACTGAAGTTTTAGCCAGCAAACATGGTTTCACAATGAATATGCATAACCAGATAAAGATTTCAGCTTCACTAAGTTTATGCATCAAAATATGAACAGTTTCTAACAAAAAAAGTGGATTTTTTTTTTTGCAATTATAATGCACCCATTGCTTACTAACAAAAAAAATCACCTTGTACTCACCCCAACAAGGACGCCAATCTCAATACCAAGGAACAATGTTGTAGTGCTAGTAATGGTCCAAAGAAGAAAATCTTTCTTATCTACACGCCACAAAAAAATGGCCTCATGATAATCTACCTGAAAAATCATGCGAGAATTAAGAATGAATGCTTAGTTGACAAACAAGATAACCACCGAAATGATAAAGCAGCTAAACAGAAATTTTCTACAATGGACCATTGCTTGAATTAATAAATTATAAAATTAATTGGGTTAGACATTAAGATTTGATATATAATTATTAATGAAACACAAAGTTCTACCAATAATAATAGAATAATATGAATTAACACTAACTAAATCAAAACATCTATACAGAGGATTTGATTTCAATATGAAACTAACCTAACATATGTCATCAAAATCAAAGACTGTCTATCTCATAACAGTCTGGACAAGGATAGAGACAGACTTATTTTAACATTATATTTTCCATTTTCTACTACATAAAACTAGTAATGCTACCTCTTCCTCTCTTTTCTATATTGAATAAAAATATCATTTCTAACTACATGGATGTTGAATAAGAAATTAACCCTTCTGTGTAGAGGGGAATTCTTACCAGACCTATCACAGCAGAGATCACAATGGCAGCAAGGGTGCACTGGATTGTTGTAACCGAAAAATTCATAATCAGCATTGCAGAAAAGAAAATGCCTCTCTTACAATTTGAGTGATAGACAGAAATTAAGTAAACAAAATTTAAAAAATGACAGAAAGAAAAAGGTAAAAAAAAAATCCCTTTTTTAAAAATTTTCAATTAAAAGATGTCTTAAAAAAATTGTAGTAATTATGTATGTTTAAAACCAAAAAGAAAATTGCCAAAAAAAAACTCTTTTAGTGCTTTTCTCATGGGCAAAAAAATAGTAGATTTTGAAGAAAAAAAAATACTAAAAATAAGCCATATCCTTGCATAATCTTTTTTAAAAACTTAAACAAATGGACCCAAAATTTAAATTATTTTGTAAGTCTTAATGCCAAATCCATTTCATTCTTGATGTCATGGATTGAATACAAGCAGAAGCCATTTGTAAAATGTCTCATATGGAAGTAGAACTTCCATTGAATACAAGGAAAAGCATTTTCAAACATGGGTTATGACCTATAAAGACTTGAAAACAAACCTGAGGTATGTACTCAAATAATGGTGTTAGAAACAAAAGTGCACAGGTAATTATAATTCCTGAAACAATCCCAGATACACCAGATTTTGCACCACTTTCATGATTTACAGCTGACCTTGAAAAGGATCCTGCGTTACTCATTCAAAAGAAAAGAAAAATCTTTTAATATATATATATATATATATATATATATTTTACATTTGAAAAAAAGTTTTTTTTTCAAGTAAAATCATAATCTTGAAATTAATTGAGGCTTTGGAACCAAAATCTAAGTAGCCAACTACAAAATAATGACTCCTTATTTTTCAGAGTCCAATTGAATATGTACCTGTTGTGGGGTATGCTGAAAAAAATGAACCAAGAACATTGGAAACACCAAGACCGAACAACTGTCCAAAAATATCAGGAAAAATAGTTGTTAGGTTTCTACTTTAAAAAAAAAAAAAAACTGTCTTTCTTTTTCCCTATAATGACAATCGAACCTTCCAGCCAACTAGCTGTCTAGCTCCCAACTAGATTCTTGCATAAATATTAGGGAGGGGAGTCCAGACATGTCCAATAATATGTTGGAGGCTTGGAGCAGTAAATATATTTTGGAAAGAAATATACCTCTTGATTTGAATCCAACTCGTATCCATTTTTTGCTGCTAATGCCTTGGCAATTCCCACTGATTCCTGTAAGTTGAAAATTAATTTAATTGGAAAAATAATTCCCAAGACACTATTTTCTTTAAATTCGAAGAGGAGAAAAAGGAGACCTTACCAGTATAGCCACACCAGTAATGAGAAGAGCAGTTGGAATTAAGGACTGTGCATACTCAAAAGATTTTGGAACAGAAAATTTTGGTAGGCCTTGAGGTATATCTCCCACCTAATTAAAAACCAGTATTATTTGTTTGATTCTATTACTTCTATCAGCTTCATCAACATGCTAGTGAGTTACTGACCACAGTCATACATAGTTCTCAACTTCTCATTTACAAAAGAACATTCATATATTACAATAACACGAGAAGTAAACCCAAAAATACTAACATGAGTGTAAGACATTCAAATGAGAGAAGAGATTCCCCAATAATATAAACAAAAAGCAAATTAACATGATTATTGTGTATCAAGATTACATTCATAACCAAGAGTGTTTAATTAAGTCAACATGATCAACTACTTTTTTGGTTCATGTTTCTCCTAGAACACAAATGTCAGAAATTCAGGATATCCTTTTTACCAATTTTCTCAAAATTTTATGCATGACAATTATAGGGGACTAAGAACAAAATGTTTTAATGATAATACATAATAGTTAAATCTAGTTAATGATGGTATCCACATGCAACTTCATTCCCTGTTTATTACTTTGGTAGCATTACCCAGATTCATATTACAATTACCATGCTAATTATTTGATACTCACCAAAGAAATTGATGATGGATGAAATATTTTTGCAAAAACTGTTCCTAGAACTACTGCTGTAAGAGGACCTGCAGCTCTCAAGAATCGCAAGTACTTCCTCGACTTTCCCTGGTTGTATAACATCAATACAATGAGTAGGATGTTGATACCTAAGATAAGTATATTTTGCCAAACACCAGAGATAGATTCATACCAGGTGTTTCATGACAAGTAGTATCGCAAGCATAATGGATCCCATCACAAAAGGGGGCCATGAAAACTATAAAAAGGAAAAAAAAATCCTCTGTTAAACAAAGGGTTTGACAAGTGAAAACACCAGAATGACTTTGAAAAAAAAATAAACAATAGAGACAATTGAACATATATGGTGATTTTGAAGTATTATTAAATAATAGGTTCATGGCAGGCAGGGGCGGACCTACATATATTTTAGGGAGTGAAGATGCACCTCCTCACCTTGAGAAAAATATAATTATATATACAATGTTGTTATCTTTTTGTCCCCTTTGATTTTATAATTTAAACCCACTGATTCCAATTTTTTGTGTGTTGATAAAATTTTCTTTTATTGACTAGTTTCTCTCTTACATTTTGTTCTCTTTTCAACTCGTTAGATACTTTTATGCTTTATTCAACTAGACATTTTATTTCATCTTATGCTTTATTTCTTTATATATAATCATTATTATTTATAAAAAAAAAATGTCCCCACTAACCTAGGGTCCTAAATCTGCCACTGAATTGGCAGGCTGAAGTTCAAAAGGGAATCTTGATTACAAACAACATATGTTCAATTCTAAGTTTTTCAGCAAATAGCTATCTTCTTGGTTGTATGCTGCAACCAAATTCTATGTTTGACCTTGATGCTAAAGTAACCTCAGATGTTAAGCTTAAGTTATATTTGCTCTTCTCAATTATTTAATTTTTTTTACCTTCCCAAACCTAATTTACTTGGAAAGTATTGAACATCCAGTCCATAAAAACCATCATCCTTCCTTGTGCAGACTGGCCCAAGAATCCATCAAACCAAGAATTTCAATTCAGCAGGTACCGTTCAGTTCACCATACCCATAAGTTGTCCCTAAAATCAAATGTTTTTATTTATAATCTATCCATTTTTCACCTACAAAACCTAACTATCATCAAACTCAATCCTAATTTCTTTGGTTTCTTACATGTTTAGTTATCAGTAGCATCTCTATAAGTATACGTAGTTATGTAGTAAATGTTAAAAATTAAAGCGATGCAGGAAAAGGATCAATTCTCTGTGACAGTGATATGATGCTGATGCACGACTTAAATTTTACCATAAAAATTGCTAGATAACCATACCACCTTGCTAAAAAAAATTCCATTGAATAATTCAAATTTCAAATGAAATGCATACCTTATCGGCTCCAGCTATTATACTCTTAACTACTGGAATGATCTTGCTACTCCCATCTATATCATACCCTAAGAAGTATTTTGCTTGAGATAAACCAATGACAATAGCTGAAGCGGTTGTAAAGCCAGATATCACTGAATGGCTAATGAAACGAATAAGCCATCCAAGCCTGAAATGACCAAAAAACAAGTATATGTAGGTTATACTTAAAATCCCTTTCATAAAAAATTCAGGCTTGATGCTGAGTGCTGAGCCAGCAGAATCATATAACTGCTGCAGGAGTCCAATCTCTCGCCTTGGTATAAAGCACTCGTCTTGAAACTTAAGCCATTACAACTATCATGGCATTACTACAACAACTGGCATATCAAAATAATCATGTAATCACTTGTATATTTATAGATGCATGAATACAGAAGAGAAAGTAGAATTATATATTAGTTAAGAGTATTAGATTCGTGAAAGAGAAAGAACAAGGACAGAAACTTTCATGCATGGATTCCTAGCCAAGTTAAGAAGGTATATCTATGTTGATGAAAATACCTCAAGAGTCCCATTATGCACTCCATTATCCCAACCATAAGGGACAGTAATATTGCCAGCTCTGTGTATAACTCAGTGGATGAATCAGCTATGCTACCTAGCACATTAGAGACCAAGAGAGAAACCAATGCCACCGGACCTACTGCAAGCTGGCGAGAAGACCCAAATATGACATATACAAATAGGGGCACAAAACCAGAGTCTTCCTTGCAAAGAGAAATAACATCAATAAGCAGGCATTATACATAATTTCAGGACGTAAAAAATTGATGACGCATGTAAATAACAAGAAAATGTAGAAAAAAACAATTTGAAACTAAGAGAACTGGTGAGAGCAAAAGGATAGAATTCCATTAATATTCAACATATCAAGAACAACACTGTTGCTTAGAAGTTAGAACAATGAGAGATAAGACTTTTAAGAAAAAATATCTGCTAGAATTTTTCCTGCTCTTACTCAAAAATATTACACCAAACCTTAGTCCTCAAAATTTTTAGCACTGCGGTACGGAAATTTGCTTTTACCAGAAAAATCATATCAGGAAAAAGGACAGAATTATAACACTATATTCTGAAAAACAATTAAACACGGAACTGAGCTTAACTACATAAACACAATCCATAAAATTCATGAAGAGCACGGTAGTTCAGCAATCTTACAGAGTCCATATATCGGTTGAAGTCCAGCCAATTTTGCATACGACATCGACTGCATCAACAATGAACAGAAAACAAGCATCAATTATCTCAAAGCTAAAAAAGTAACTAGCAATTCATTCAACAGAAAACAAGCATCATCGACTACCTGAGGAACGAGCATGACACCGACGGTGATTCCGGCCATGAGATCGACCTGGAAATACTCGCGCCATTTGTAGATGCGAATCCAGCGGAGGCAAGGGAGGAAGAACTCGATCCACTCCAGCCACGTCATTCGCCGGAGCTTCGCCGTCCAGCGCGAGAACGCAGCGTTCGGCGGAGACGACGACGACGACGTCGTGGCGGTCGGGTGCTGGAGAGGAATGATCCTGACGGGACGCGCTGACGACGGCATGGCGGAGGAGGTGGCGGCGGCGCGGAGGTCGGAGAAACTTGGCGATGCGTAGGTTATCTCCATGCGCACCGCCGGCGCATTATATATATGGTGTGAGAGTTAAGAGTTCAGAGCATGCAGTAGCTAGCTGTGGCGCATCGTTTAAAAATCGTAAAGAGAATGCAATGGTGGTGTTGAATTGACGAAGCTAAGGAACATAGAAAATGGGACCCACGAAGAAATCTAATACATTTAATAATTAAGGAATAATGAATGCATTATGCATGTTAAGGTAAGTGGAGACGTGTGGGGGAAAACTTCACCCAGTTTTTTTTTTTTTTTATTATTCCTTCATTGAGGTTGCCACTACGACTTTACCACCCATTTTTCGTTTCTCACAAGACATTTATTCTATTTTAATTTTTTAACCATGCTTATTATAATTTTTTTTCTTTTTGTAGGATCTTCGATATATTTACAAGCTTTAGCTTTTTAGTTAACTATTAGTCTCAATTTAAATTACATTTAAAGTTTCTTCTCTTCTTTACTCATGTGTTCTATGAAAATGAAACTTAAAATATCTCTCAAGTTTAATGTATATTATTATTAATTGAATTACACTCATTATTGTCACATTTTTTAAAAGTAAATATCTCTTATGGACGCAATTTAATTAATTTCTAATAGCTTTATGACTGTAGCGATTTTAACCAGAAGAAAGATTGTCTCTTTTTGAAACATATATTATACATGTAGGCTCAATCACATCACCACATTTACCTAAAATCTGTCTTTAGGTGAAATTTTATAAAATTGATTTCAAATCAGATTAATTTTAAAAAATATTTCTGCATAAAATTAATTCTGAGGTAAAGTGATTAATATTTTTTAAAATGTTATAAAAAAATTAGTAGTAAATGAATAGTAAAATTCAATTAAAAAATCACCGAAAGACAAACTTTATGTAAATTATAATTAGGCACATGCTTGAATTAATTAACATATTTTTTTTAAATTTAACTATAATTGTGTTAAATGCTAAAGAAAAAGACTAATAAATCGTTAGTTAGTTAGAGTAATATTAGATTCAATCTCTTTAAATAAGGTTTTAAATTCAAATTTTATAGATGAAAATAAATAATTATAAAAAAAACTCCATTAAAATTATTAAATTTCCTAACAAAAATTAGTCATTAGTAAAACAACAAATACTTTCTACCAATAATATTTTAGAAAAGTGTTAAAGAAAAAAATTTTACTACTATATGATTTTTTTTTACAAAAGTACTTAATTTCATAAAAAAAATGAAACAATTAAAAAATTAAGAAAATCTAATTAAGTTGATTGAATAAAATATTAATATTTAAAATTTTATGATACTGAATTCAAGTTTTACGGATAAAAAAAATTAAACAAATAAAAGTTTGATGCTAGATCAAGTTACACGAGTCACTGTGCTGGCTTCCAACTGATTAATTTTTCTTTATTAATTTATTAATAAAATAAAAAGAAACAATGAGCGTTCCAACTATTAATATGCATGTAGTTAGTTTTTTCTCATCATCGCGGATGGATGTAATATGTAACCGGCCAAAAGCATATAATTTGATGCAAGTGCTATATAACATTAAACATTTGTGGCGGAAATTACTAATAAAAGTTGTTTGAAACACGTTTGAATTATTCACATGAACGTAGACTTTTCTTCGGGCAGATTCAAACTTCACGATTCAAGACCAATATTGTTTCTAGAAATTTTATATTATAGGAGTATCTTATCTCATGTATAAGATATTTCTAGATAATTTATGACAATTAAAAATAATTATTTAAGAAAAAATATTTTACACATCATTTAATCATAATTCATCGTATATAATAAATTTGTTAACTTTTTAAACATAATTTTAAATTGAATGATAAGATAAAACTGTTTTACACTTTTATACATACATTAAACTCTAATTTAATTAGTGATATTACTTTCAATATTTTTTATAAAAATAAATAAAATATTTTTTAATTATAAAAATGATATAATATTAATTGTTAATTTTTATACTTTAAATTATTATTATTATTATTATTATTATTAATCCTATTAATGAGATATTAATTAATTTCTCATACAAGTAAATGTTTAGACTATTAACAATTTAACTCATACTCTTTTAAAAAAATATTTATTGAATCATGAGTAATCTAATTCAATATAACTATCACTTAAATTAATTAATTTTATGAATATTTTAAAATAAAATTTAAATTGATAACATTATTAATTAAAATTAAAGATTAATGATTATGTACTTATAGTATAAAAATGTTATACACTATCATTCAATTAATCACATATAGTATTTTATATGAGTTTTAAGATACTTTTCCAATATCTTAAAATATATTATCGTATATAATAAATTTATTAATTTTAGTAATATTTTTATTAAAAGTCATAATAAAAAATTAATACTATTAATTTTTTACTATATGAGAACCGTTGACCTAGTGACGAGAAGTTTATGTAATTTTCACAAAGTATTAAGTTCTAACCTTTTTATCCTCGTTATAAAAAATAATGATACTGCATTCCTGCCAATGTTTTTTTTAAGGCAGATACTACCAATGTATTAAACTCATTAAATAATGTTCTCAGAGTAAAAAAGCCTGGGTGAATTGGAACAGTAAAGACTTTTGCAATTGCAAAAATTTGATTTTTGGAACGGTAAATAATATTTTTATTCTCTTTGTGACTGCTCTTGTGAGTCTTGTCTTGATATTTGATAGTGTTACTTACATATATTATTAAAACCCTGAGTAGTATACTGAATTTTGAAACCCTTTTTTT
The DNA here is from genome assembly GCA_007407185.1 of Glycine tomentella. Taxonomy (NCBI): domain Eukaryota; kingdom Viridiplantae; phylum Streptophyta; class Magnoliopsida; order Fabales; family Fabaceae; genus Glycine; species Glycine tomentella. The sequence continues at coordinate 1,436,455 of PYAF01001986.1, forward strand.
TCTCTCTTACCAAACAATTTTAAAACCATTACACTTTCTCTTCCTTTCTTCCTGGAACCAAACGAAGCCTTGGGTCTGGCTGTCTGCTCGTCTATCCCTTGTGTCACGTGCCAAAACCATTTCAAGTACCCCTAAGAAGATACTGGTAATATTCCCTTCTTTTTTTGGAAGTGGTACTATAGGTTTTTTAACGTGTCCTTTTTTTAACAAGGTGGGCCTCAAGCCCAAAGCAAAACAAAATTATCTCAGAACGGAGGAGTCCTATTATTTCCTGCACTTTCATTATTATATCTTATACACCTCATATTGCATTATGAAAAATCAATTTTGAAATGCAATCTGGATTAGACTATCCAGAATACAATGTTAGATACATTATGCAATACTCAATCTATTGCATTGCATGTAATACACTTAAAGAGAATTATTTTCTTTATTCTTGGACAATTTATGACTCAATAAAATGTTGATTAACTTGAATATACTTGCTTATCTTTAATTAATGAAAATCATTTTTAACAAGATATTACATTATGCATAGTCGCTTAAAGTACACATGAACATGGCATCTCCCCAATTTTTCCGATAGTAATTAATTTCTCAATTGTCCTTAATAGATTAAAAACGTAAAAAAAAAGTACTCAAGTGTAGTATTGACACACGTAAAAAGTATGTTATGTAATCCTTACATTTTAATAAGAAATCTACTCCATTGTATATATTATATACTTGCACATGTTAGAAATTAACCAACACCACCACACAACACCTTAAATCCTGAATTAAGGTAGAAAGAGTGCACTGTACAAAAAAGGGGGAATGGAAAAGTAGCAAATTCTATTTCCCCTAAATGGAATCTGAAAGGGTCTTGCCTGATAAGCCTATCGTGATATACATTTGGAATATTATCAGGGCTGCCAGAAAGTTGGGATTGATAGCTAGCAACTTCTCAGTGACTTGCGCTTGAGTTCAGATTCTGAACAACCAGAAATGGTTTAAATTTATAACTGACGGGAGATGAAAGGGCAAATGAAATAAACAAGGCAGTGCTTTTCTGATTGCTGCTAAGAGTGTGCTTGAGCATGCTCAGGTTTGTGACTGTACTCATAATCAAGATGAACAAAAGCACGCTCAATCTCGGGCAAAAGCTCAAGCTTTTCTTGCAATGATTCCCCAATATCATGAGCCTCTTGCAAGGGCATATCCGATGGCAGGACAATATCAACCTCAACAAAGTAGTGAGATCCAAATGTGTATGCCCGAACGGTATCAATGTGCCTCACAGCCTTGTGGTGGTTCCAGCATAGGTATGTAAGTTTCTGAAGATATTCTGGTGCTGCTGATCTTCCAACCAGGGAATTAACATTTTCCAACACTGTCATTGACCATGTGCGAATGGTGTACAAAGCCAGCTGCAGTAGATGAATTACACATAAGTAAAACAAGTAAAATTTGTACAAGTGACCAGGTATAAAATGGTGGCAACTGGCAAGTTAGATATACATATACATAAAGTAAAAATAAATTGTTTCTCAATACCAAAAATAAATTGTTTCCAGTAAAAACATGAGCTCAAAAGAACCACCGGTGCTTTACTAAAATCTTATTAGTCCAGCATAGGGAATAAAGATGTGTGCTAAACCATCATAATATGCACAGAAACACAGACGGCTACAGTTGTTGATGGATCAGATTACTGGATGTGGTTCTTTACCTTCTATCCCTAGGAATGAATCGTTATAGCCTTATTATAGGTATTTCTCCCAAACTGACATATATCTCCTTTCCTAGGGATATAAACAGCAAATCAAAACCTTTAACAAAAGGAAAGTAATGTATTCACTTACAATGATAGCACCAACAGGGTCCATCCAATCATCAACATAATTTGCCAAAAGTGCAGCAATAAGGCCAATGACATTAGTGATCACATCAAAAAAGTGATCCTGGGCATAAGCTTTAATAATCTCATTGGTAAAAGAACGACAGTAAATCATCAGCAGGAATTTCACCAAAGTCACTGAAAGCATAATGCCTACAACCCAGCGCTCTTGTTCCCTGGTCAAGTTGAATGCATTTTCCTGGAAATGTCATTATGAGACACATTAGAAATATACCTAGAAATAAAAGAGATCCAGCAACTAAATGAAAATTTATTGTTTTATCAGTTTGGGAGTCATATTTGCCTAAAGAAATAGAGCAAGAATCAACTTACAGAAGATATTAATGTGCGGGTAGACTCCAAGATTATCTGCAGTCCAAGTGTCGCCATAACAGAGGCAAAAACAAGAATTCCCTGTGCCAAATTTTGAATTCAAAATCTCAGCACCAAGGCACAGTCATAATAACTCGTTAGGCCATCAACTATTTAATAATGAGCTTTCACTTTATAGTTTATACTTTATCTATAGAACATATATATAAACAACAGAAATGTATGCTAATTGCTAAGTAGTTTTCTTGATGTTTAATTTGGTTATTAAGTAACTCCTAAGAGTCACTGAAATCATATTACTAGGCAAGAACAGAAGATGATGATTCAGATAGTTTCAAACAGAATATTAAATTAGGAGACTGACCAATGGTTGCATCCGTTTCTTTCCTATAGGGTACTGATATGGGTTGGGTGTTTGCATGGAAAATGCAGTGAACCAGAGGATGAATCCAGAAAGGAGGTCAAGAAGCGAGTCTAACGTGGATGCAATGATGGCTAGGGAACCACTTCTGACTGATGCATAAACTTTGGCAACAAAAAGAACCATGTTTGCTGCGTTTGACACTCTAATGGCAAAAGTCTCACTTCTTGCTAACTTGTCTCGCTCCTCCTGCCCACACCAGTCAATATTCAGCAAAAGCATTCGACTACATATCAATCTTAAATCTAGAGAGCATAGAGGAGGAAATGAAATAGAAACCTTTGACATTCCAGGAATAAAACCACGCTCTGCTAAAGCATCCATTTCAGTAAAGCCCTCAAGCACTTCTACCTGCTGCTGATAGTACTCCGCAATATTATCTTCTTGACCTGAAGAAATATAAAACAGAAAAGAACAAAAGAAGTAAGACAAGATCCATGAAATCCCCTTTCACTTTAGTAGCACAGATGCCATACTCAAAGCACACAATTCAGAAACATAGCTAACCTCCCATGAGAAACGGGGAAAAAAGGATAGAGATTCACAGATGAAGAAAATGATATTTAAGTCATAGTTATGCTTTAAACTTCCATGATTACAAAAATAGGACAAATGAACTTCATTTCATGGACCACAATTTTTTTACAACAAGCTTCATAAACCAGAAATCGTCATACAAATGAAGTCGCAGCACAACAGGCAGGCTAATACAGTAATATGCAAACTTGGAAAGCATAAGCTTCAGCCATGGCAGGGTCCAAAAAACTCATTTTTAGAAACAAAGCAGAAATCCAAACACTCAGTACAAATGTAAAACCTAAGCACCAAGTTTATGAAACCTCTTTCGCCAAAAATACAATCACAACAAAAAAAAAAAATAGTAATTCAGTGTCGAAGAAAAGTTTTGCCTCTAATCTCTAGAGCTTGCAAATGCAAAACCCTAGTCCATCTTCCAACAACTGCCCCCAAAAAGCAAGCAATACCCAATACACCAAAAACCCACCGTAACTGTTATATATAACAACAAAGCTACCGCATCATCAACCCAAATCTAAAAAAAGAGCCGCACAATATATACCTAGCTTACTTCCAAATTCCAACACACATTACTAAACCTGGCAAGAAAGGGGAAAATAACAAAATACTACTACGCAACACTGAATGATACTACTACGCAACACTGAATGAAAACGAGTAATAGCATCTTTAGTGCAAAGGGGACACAATCCACATACAAAGAATAAAAAGGAAATGGATAAAACAATCACAGCAAAGCAGAAACCATAACCACTAATGTAAAAAGCAAATTACAGATTCCTATTCCATGGAAAAAAGAAATAGTGAAAATCTTTGTCAACTTAAAAAAAATAAAATAAAGGAGATTCCAAAAATTAACGATGACAATAATAATGGAAATTGTTTTAAGAAAATGGAATGAAGATGCGATTGTAGTGTTTACCTAGAACCCCATAACAGTCATGGAGTCCGCGAGGGGGTTTCACTTGCCTCTCCGTGTGCTCCGAAGATAGCTGAAACCCGTCGAAGTTCAACCGCCACGACCGGTCACCATTGCTCGAATCTGACAGCAGCGAGAGCTGCTCCTCGCCGCGAAGCTCCACCGGCTCCACCATTTCCCGGTCGCCGGGGAAAATTGGCAAAACGACGTCGTTTTTCGTAGCCCGAGAAACGCACAGAACGGAAATACGAAGTAGAGACCAACGAAAGTCGTTGTGTTTGGTGCTTGTTATAACAACAGCCGTAGCAGATTTTTGAACGGGGGAGGTGGGATTCAGTGCAAAAATAAATAAATAAAATAAGTGAGATCTCAGAGCGCGTGCTACACGAGGACGTGCGTTTTGCCATAAGATGACACGTGTTCATTTTTTATTGGGTGGTGCTGGAGCGTCAAGACTCGCGCGTGGGTTTGAATTTGGAGGATTTACACGTGGACGGATCAGATTTTGTCACCGAAAGATTGTTTTGATGTGGCTGCTTTACAGGAGCCGCATGAATCTGAAACGCTGGGGCCCTTGTCGCGTAGTGTCCCATTTAATTTCGTTTATTTATTTATTTATATAAACAGAACATATAAGCGAATTTACAATACTTATATAGTCTTTTTGCTTAATTAATTTAGCTACATACTTGGTAATTCTGTTCCTTTGCATGGATGAAGAAAACAAAAAGTAAAAAACAGTAAGATAAAGTGATCACATTTTTATATTTGATTTTAATTTAAAATTTTGATCCTATTTTATTTTTATTTTTTCATTTTTTTCATATAACTTAGTCCTTTGGCATCGGGATATGTTTGGGAAATGCTAGGGTGTGATCACGTCCATGGAATTGGAGAGTGTTTGGTTCCATTTGACACGTCGCTTTGGTGAGAGTATGCAAATTATTATACGTACTGTTATTGGTATGTGATTTGTGATGGATAATAATAGAGAGGAGAGTTATTATGTCGTGAGTGAATTCTAGGGCCCATTGTGACTCATGATGGAATTGCTGAGCTGATATACATGACATCCCCATCCCATCATTAATGTTTTTGGTACTATTGGAATCGGATTATTCAAAGTTCAAACCTATTATGAATTTGTGAAATAAATTAACAAGGCATTCTCAATCACTATCACTCTTTTTTTCAATATTTTATTATTGAATGTATGTTATTAAATACATTGGTTTGTCAAATGCTTGATGCTTGGAGGACTATGAATTATCCCGTGCTCAAGAGGACAAACAATAGAGAAAGAAAGGCTAGTCTATATGGCAAATGGATTTTTTAATCAATCTCAAAGCTTGTTGAGACTTTTGAACAAAAAAAATACATTATTGTTTCTCCTATATACCAACAATAACCTAATAATAAGTTAAAGAAAAAACAGTATATATGATCTCCCAGAAAGACTGTTACTCAAATAAGCTTTTAGATCTATTTAGACAACATCTTACATCCAACAAAACAAACAAACACTAAATCATGGGAACATGGCAATTTGATAGGAGGTACATCACCTCATGACATATCAAAATGGCACAACGATGATTTGGGAACACAAAGATGACATGTATCACTCATAAGACGTGGCAAAGAAAAGGAGTGAGAACTGCTATTAAGCACCATGTATAAATAGAAGGATGGACACCCTCACTCATACATAGAGAGACTATATTTTTCATACAACTAGACTAGATGAAAAAAATTATTTTTGTGTCTATGGTAATGACAGTGAAGATCTAACCTAAATCTTCATGCATAGTATTTAAATTCTTACCAGTAGACTAACCTCACTGAGTTATAAAAAGAAAACATTTTTTCTTTTTTTCTTTTCATTTACTCCTTTGTCAATGTTTAGGAACAGTAACAATATAAAATTTATCTAAATAGTAAAACATGAACGAAATAATAACGAAATAATCAAATGATCTTCTAGTATATTACTACTAACATTTCTCACTTGTTTCAATTTGTTCTCTGTCAAGTTGCGTAATGGACCATAACGTTTATTAGCCTGCTTTGATTCGATTTTCCGTGCAGAATGTGCTCATTAAATTTCGAGGGGTATTATTTTCATATACTTTTTTAGGAATAATATACCCTTCTGTCCTACAAAAAGAAATGCAAATCCTTATTTTACATGAACCTAACATTGTCTTGTGGAGTGTGGGAATGGTATTGATCCTGATTGCAATGATTTTAAATAAACAGTTCTACGTTATAATTTAAGTATTTGTAAGAGTAATTTAATTATTATATTTTAAGATAGAATAGGCTATTTAAATCTTAAACATTTTTTAATGTTAAACACTTTTTAATTTAAACTTTTAAAATTCTACACGATATAATTATGTATGTTTTCTATTTTTATTTTAAAAATACCGTAATTATTAAATATAACCATGATATTAGATTCAATTGTCGAAAGTATTTAAGCATTTTTTAGGTCTTTAAGTACGAGTAATAAGTAATTCTTTGCGAGAATAATTTGAGTTAAGTACGAGGGAAGATTGAAATGAAAGAGAAAACACATGATTGGACTAGATTCTTATGGTCTCTGTCTTAATAACATCATCATATATTCTTACAGCTATATTTGGACATTTAACAATAAATGAAAAAAAGAAGATAAAAACAAAACAAAATAAACATAAAGAAATTAAATATAAATATTATATAGCTACTAAAATAATTTTATGCTGAAATCTTCAAAATATTTTAAAAAATAAAATCATTTTCATCATTTTTGGTATATATTATCAATATTTCAAATAATTTAGTTTATATTTGGATTAAAGTTTGTAAATATTAATTTGAACGTAAACTAAGTTACAAACTCAAATTTGATATAAAAAATGAATTTATTATAATGTGACTTATGTTCAATATTTTTTATTCAGAAGTACGTTGATAAAAAGAAATAAGTTTAAATAATATTAATTAAAAGTACTTTTATTTGTTTTTGTTGTTGAATTAATACTTCCAACGGAAACTGAATTTTCAAAAGCAACCTAAATGTTGCTTCTAAGTTCTAACTATTTATTAAAAAAAACGTTGCTTCTAACTGAAACTCAAGTTCAATTTTTTTTTTTTTTAACAGATTGAAGATCAAATTCTTGTTTGGTAAAAAAATGACAGAGGCAACTAAACATGATAAACAACAAAGTTCAAGAGTCTAAAAGTATATTAGAAGAGCCCAAACGACTATCCAAACACATCTAAACTTTATTTCCTTATGTCAACTTTTATCAAATCAAATGTATTTTTAGCAAAGCTAATTGACTTCAAATGTATAATGAGGTGATTTAGGCACTCGGGGTCCTGGGCTAAGCCTATTAACATAGACATTACTTTTTCTTTTACATTAGAATAGAAATACGTTTTTTTTATACATAAAATAAGCATTACCTTAATCTGTTAAAGTATTAACAATAATTTAACCACTCAAATGAAGACTGTTATAGTGTCCTTGCTATGAATTCAAAAAAGTGTAATTGTTATTGTATGAATAAAGACGATTTTGACACTATAATTTAGAGAAATGAAGAACATGCGAACTTTGAAGAGATAAATGATAGGTTCAAAGTTAGATAGCATGTGAAGAGGTAAAACATTGAAAATTGTTGCTAAAGATTATCTTAAAGTGCATTGATGGTATTAGTTGTTAACATACTTTAATAAATAAAAAACAAGTTAGTATACATTATTAAAAATATAAATTGAATAATTTAATATGAATAGAGTCTGATTTAATTGATAAATATTGAACTCATTTTTAAAAAGAATGTGATTTTGAATCTTGTTACCAATAGCAGGATATTATTAAAATTAATTTAATGGGTACTTTTGTAAATATTTTTTCGAGTTTTCAAGTATGTCTTAACTTTAATGAATTATGAAAAGTTAATCAATTGAATTTGAAATCTTATAATACCGATTAGAGGGAGTTAATAATACATTTATTACCATAATAATAATTTAAGTGTATTTAATTAATAATAAAATGTATAGT
>PYAF01001986.1:1444706-1461163 GCA_007407185.1 Glycine tomentella
TTTCTATACGTAAGAATTTATTAAATACTAAGTTTTTAAGCATATCAGATTGAGAATCAGTAACATGTATACTGACTGAATTATACTTGTATGTTTAACGAAGGATCAAAGCGTCCAATTCTTTTAAAATCCAAATAAAAAATGAACTAACGGTTGAATTAAACTATTAAAGTATTTAATTTATACTAATGAAGTGCATTCAAAATAAAATATATTTATATTTCAGAGTTTTAAATATCTGTCACATTCATAATATGTGAACATAATATCAATTATTTATTTTGTTTTTAACTGCTGATTTACCAAATAAAATGAATGGGCACGAATTAAAAATTACAGCAGAATCAACCAAAATTGTAATTTAGTAAAATATTTAATACAATGACAAAAACGGTAAGCACATCATAAATATGGATGTAAAAAAAAATGGTGTGAACACATGAAGATATTCTTAGCTTTTGTAACAAAAAGAGAAGAGAGAGAGAAGATATTATTAGGTTTTAATGAAGATGGTAAAAGAAAAAGAAAAATTATAGTAGAGTTGCTAAAGTAGAAGTTTGTAACGTGCAAAGGTTGTTTCGTTTGTTGATCCTCCAAATAAAATTCATAGTGTTTTCCCTCACTTGTGAATTCTGGCACCATGTTTCTCTTGTTCTTCAAAGCCACCACCTCTCTTCTCTTTCTCTTCTTCTTCCTCATTATTTCAGTTACCTCACTCCACCTCACTACTCCGCAACAACAAACCGATAATGATGATGATATTCATTCCCTCACATACCTCTGGCCCCTTCCCGCAGAGTACACTTTCGGCGTCCACGCTCTCTCCATTGACCCCGCCCTCACGCTCTCCGTCGCCGGCGACGGCGGCGACTCCGCCATTCTCAGAGCCGCCTTCGACCGATACAGAGGGATCGTGTTCAAGCACACCGGTGTAGGGTTTAGTTTCTTCAGAAAGCTGAGGGAACGATTGGTGTCTTCTGTTTCGGCATTCGATGTTGACACTTTGAAAATCACTGTCCGTTCAGACAACGAGGAGGTGAGGATTTGGGCTTGGAAGTTGGAATAACTTGATTCCACAAACTAGCCAATGAAGTGGGGATTGTTGCTTCCTTGTATTCAACTGAGTGACAACTTTTTTTTTCCCTCTTTGCAGCTTCAATTTGGAGTGGATGAAAGCTATACCTTGCTGGTTCCCGAAGCCAAGGAATCTTCCCAAGTCACAATTGAGGTGAGGTGCATTATTGATTACGATTTTTGGATTTTAGTTTTAGTTTTTTTTTTCCTTAATGAATTTGGATATTCGATGCTACTTTTTTTGTTTTTTTTTTTTGTGATTTGGAAATGAAGTTGCTTATCACAGTAAAACCTCTTGAGTCTTGATCATTAATGGGGGTACGCAAGTTACAATTGACTTGAGACTTGATCATTAATGGGATGCGCAAGTTACAATTGACGAGCACTTACAGAGTCTACAAAGTAGAAAATATATATATATATATATATATATCCTACATGGTATAGGCACTGTTGATCTGAAAACAGCTGAATGGCCCTAAAAATTATCCATCTTTTCTGAGTGCCAAAAGCTGAATTGAAGTTGGTTTCGGTTTTATTTTTTCTTTCTTTCCTTTTTTTTTTTTTTGAGGAATCTTCCTACTTTCCCGTACTAGAAACAATTCAATCGAGCACTTTCGTTTTCTTTCTAAGATTACAGTACAATGCTTATCTTAACTTGTGTTTTACATATTAGCCTTGTAATTTACTCAAGCAATTGTTGGAAAAAAGGAAAAGAAAATTATTATTGATTTTTTTAAATTAAAGAATGAGGTAGAGTCGTGCTTGGCTGGTTACTTTTGGACTTTTGTTTTTTGACAGGAGGTTATTTTTGGACTTGGAACAAATAAAGTAAATTATTTGATTCTTAGTCATTCTGCATGGTTGTAAGTAATCCTATTTTGCGATTTTGTTTATTGTAGGCAAATACAGTTTATGGTGCATTGCGCGGATTAGAGGTATGTAATATGTATAGTATTTGCAACTCAATCAGCTCAAACTGTTTTTTTCTTTTTCTTTTTACTTTATTTGGCGGTTTGAAGTGGAGGAGCAGTCGTGGGCAGATGGTGAGGATGTAAAGACTGCAGATTGATGAATGGAGAGCAGTTAGTTCTTGTAGTGCTTAAACTTGTGATGCTTGATGACTTTATTTCATATCTGATTACTGGAATTGTAGATACTGGATATCTCTGGATGAGTTGTGACCATACTCTTTAAGATAGTTTCTAACATGTATCTCCATTCTGCATTTTTCATATTTTAGGTTTGTTTTTCTCCATTTGATTGGTAAATCTACAACCTGCTGTGTCCTTGCATTTGGGATAAGATTTCAGCAATTACTAGAATGTATTTCCTTATTATATTTTAACATTGTTGATCTTGATACTGTGGAAGTATAAACCCTCCCGTAACATGTATATGTAGTGGCATACATATAGTAAATTGCTCAAAGTCTTAGTTTATCAGTATTTTTACCTTGAAAAATGAAGACTGAACTGTTGTTGTCTTTGCATGATGCCCCAGACATTCAGCCAGTTGTGTTCTTTCGATTATACAACTAAAACAGTAAAAATATACAAGGCACCTTGGTCCATCCAAGATAAACCTAGATTTGCATATCGTGGGCTTATGCTGGGTGAGGCACAATGTTTTCAAAGGGAAGATATTTTATTCTGCTAGCAGTTTTACACTATGATCAGAAGATATTGACACATGATTTTTTTATTTGTCTATTTTTGCAGATACATCAAGGCACTATTTACCTATTAATGTAATTAAGCAGATTATTGAATCTATGTCCTATGCTAAACTTGTAAGATATATGTTCTAAATTTCTTTCATTTTTCTTCCATGCTTTTTCTTTTCTTTTCATGTAATGCTGAATATGAAAAATTTATGCTTCACAGAATGTTCTACATTGGCACATCATAGATGAACAGTCATTTCCTCTTGAGGTACCTACATATCCAAACTTGTGGAAAGGTTCATATACAAAGTGGGAACGTTACACAGTAGAAGATGCATATGAAATTGTCAAGTAAGACTCATCTTATCCAAATTAATTTTTGTTCTTCTTGTTTTAACTATCTTCCTCACAAAAGAAATTTTACCAAAGGAACAGCAAGTTGAAATAAATTATCTGTCAAGTCTTTGATAAAATTATCTTTGCCTCAGACTGTCCAGTTGTAAATAATTTTGCCACCTCAATTATTCTAATTTAAACGTCCCTTATTTTTATATGACAAGCAATTTTGAACTTGAAATAGTTAAATGTAAAATTTCATTTGAAATTGTGTAGAGGGGACAAGAAAAGCTACCCGTGGAATGCCTGTTCCTTTTATTGAATTGTTAGTTTCCAGTAACTTTGAGTTGGATTTCTTAATCTATCATTGATAAATATTGTGTTTTCTTTTCTTGCTGAACGCTATGTTGATATAAAGCTTCGCCAAAATGAGAGGTAAGGTATCTTCAAATTCCTTTTCCAAATTTTCTGCTACGTAATATCCTCAGCATTTGTGTTGATCATGATTTCAGAATTTAGTGTTTTTTTTGTCCTTTTTTGTCTTTCATATTCTTTGTATCATGCAAAATATGTTTATAAAAATAAAAATGAATCTGCATACCTTTATAAGGCTATTTCTTAAGGCTTTTAAAATATTGATGATCCTATATTTATTGAGTATTTGCATGATTTATTGCAGGCATAAATGTGATGGCAGAAGTGGATGTCCCTGGTCATGCAGAATCATGGTAAAGCACATGCCTTGGTCATTTTTATTTATTAAGTATGACCTGATAGTATGATAATAATTGGCTTTGTTATTGTGACACATGGAGACCCAAAAAATTAATTTTACTTTTCAAAATTTATAAATATTTCTTTTAAGAAAGAATTGTCCATAGAAAAGTTTATTCTAGCTTGCAAACTGTAACTTCATTGAGTTGAGTGCTTCTGTTAAAGGAAGTTTGATGTTGAATATTGGTCTGTGCTAAACTCATTCCTCCAATGTTTGGTACTTGCTAGGATTGACATAGAATACAAATTTTGTTTATTTTAGCAAGCAATTGATTTTTCTCCTTTTCATATTTGCTTGGTCTGATTACCTGGATTTTTATTCTATTAGTTTTTTTTTTTTAAACAATTTGGACTTAATCAATTAGTTTTATTAATTTGGACTTTAATTGTTACTCCAGCAATTTAATATTTCTATTTTCTACTGACAAGTAGCATTCATAGCAAATTCTTGAGTTTTTTTTTTTTTTTTTTTTGTAGGGGTGCTGGATATCCTGATCTTTGGCCATCACCTTACTGTAGGGAGCCACTAGATGTTTCAAAGAACTTTACTTTTGATGTCATTTCTGGTATTTTGACAGGTTAAGTTCTTATAAAACCTTAAGCCCCACACTTGTTAAGTTCTTTTCAGATTTATGCATTACATTTATTAACTTTCCCCTCTATTGAATATCATTATGACTTCTTGAATTCTTGCCAAACAATATATTGGGAAGATTATATCATAAACAAGTTGAATATATCGGTAATGTTAGTTGTATAACATGCTTAGAGTCTATTAGACACACCATTTAATATTCAGTTGCAAGTCACTTATCTTTTTTCATATTTAATTTAACAGTCTTTGATAATTTTCATCTTCTATTTTAACATGGCAGTGGTGGTATTTCCTTGTGTGTTAATTGTTACCTTACCTGAATATGCACATGTAAAAATGCATTATTTCTAACAACTGCTAGGTATCATTGTTTAATTTGAGAATGAAGGACATTAAAATTGTTATTTATTGAATTGATAATTTAAGGGTTGAAATAATGGATTTCTGATATCAAATTACCAACCATGGCTAAAAAGTAGTTTGCCTTGTTTTATGATATATGAAATACAATAACAATAATACATTATTTGAATAATAACTTATGACATTTTCTGGATACAATATTAGTCATCTATATTTAATAATGCTAATATTCTTTTGTTTTTACTTTTATAGATAGTGTGACCGTGGAGTAAATAATTGATAAAATAGTTATTATTTTACTGATATCGCACCTATAAGTTTTCTCGAAATTTTTCTCTAGTTACTTTGTTGTCTATCTTTTACTAGTAAAAAAATTATATAGTGTATTTACTCTAAAGATTTAATTTGCTATGACCTGATTAAGTAGCTGGACAATAGATTACGAATCTAGATGTTTGCTAACCATATTGAAACACCAAAGAAAATCAAGTAATCCAATTCAAGTTTTTAACTATTGCTGTGGTTATGATTGCAAATGTCTACTGTACCTCCAGGAAAGTAATCAATAACATTCTAAAAATACCCCTTTCCTTATGATGAAGCAGTTCAATTGTTATATCCTTTTTAATTATATTGTTGACATGAAGGTACCATACTGCCATAGATATAATTAAGAATTTTGTTGGAGATTCTCTTAAAATTACTATTTTAGTTTTCCTTTTCTATTTCTCTGTTTTACCTAACATCCCCTTTATTAGTTTCAAAGTTTTAATCCAGTCTTGTTGAAATGGGAGATTATATGAGGGAAATATACTTCCTTATGCTTTCTTCATTTTTCTTTTATTGTTTGTTTCTGCATTAATAAAACATGCATCCATCAACTCATATGCATCTTTATTCTTGTTTCTTCAGCCACTTAATCTTGTCCTTCATATATCTTGTTATATTGTTAATATTCTTGTCCTTGATATATCTTGTTATATTATTAATATTATGTGGATTGTTAAACCAGCTTATCCCAACATCTTCTATTTGTGTATTGTGCTCCACTCTCTCAACACATAAACTGACTATCTTTCACTTTTTTTAAATTTTGTAGATATGAGAAAGATTTTCCCATTTGAGCTATTTCACTTGGGTGGTGATGAAGTTAATACAGGTCAATCTAAGTGATTTCCTTCTTCAACTTGCCAAAGAACTACTTGAGCTAAAAGCTAAATTCGTTTAAACGAGGGGAAATGGTTTTTTTTAATCATTATTATGTCTTTGAGTTAATTTCTGAAGTGATAAATGCTATATGAGAATGGAGAGTGATAATTGCCATATATTCCTACATTTTGTTGTTATTTTGGGGCCATTATGTGATATCTTTTATGTATTTGAGCTTCATTTGTGTTCCTCTTAAGTTTTGAATAAAAGCTTAGTTTGTTTAGAATTTTCTAATGTTCTACTTTTTACACTTGATCTTGGGTTTTTTTTTTCATGTTTTGTAGAAAATTTGATGAAGGACCATTTGGAGAAGAGTTAACAAGCTTTAGCACCATTTTGGAAGGAAAAAAAAAAAAAGAGATAAATTCTGCCAAGGCTTAACCCTACCACTTTGGTATGGCTTAAGCCCAACTCTGGAGGAAAAACATGGATGCTATTGTGCTTAAGCCTGCAATTTTGGTGCAGCTTAAGCACGACCCTTAAGCATGCCAGTTTTTGATTAAGCTGCACCAAAATTGCAGGCTTAAGCACAGTAGCATCCATATTTTTCCTCCAAAGTTGGGCTTAAGCTGTACCAAAGTTTAATCCTTGGCAGTAAAATCTAAAATTTATCTCTTTTTTTTTTTCCTTCCAAATGGTGCTAAAGCTTTTCAACTCTTCTCCAAATGGTCTTTTATCAAATTTTCTACAACCCAAGATGCGTAAAAAATAGGAAATTCTAAACAAAGTAAGCTTTTATTCAAGACCTAAGTAAGAGGAACACAAACAAAGCTCAAAAACATAATAGATTCCACATAATTGCCCCAAAATAACTACAAAAGATAGGAATATATGTCAATTATCAGATCAACAGAAAAATCATTGATGCTGTTGGTTACGCCTACCACCAACGTTTTTCCTTGTTTGAAATCTATATTCTAATGGTTCTGCATTGCTATCTTCAATATTATGTTAAAAACTGCTATTGTAGGTTGATGCTTCTGTGCAAACTTGTGATTGTTATGAGTTGATCTTTACTAAAGTTATCAATTGAAAAAAGTAATCTAAGTTCAGATATTATGAGGGTTGCAAGAGCAGATACATCATACATGTACATCTTTCTGAATTGAAAGTTCTTTATCTTAAAAACCCATGGAACTCATGTTTCCTCAGAATTGTTTTTCATGTACTTTTTTCTTTCCATTATTTAGAAACCTTGAAGAGGATTGGGATTCACATTTCAAGGGGGCCTCTAGCAGTCCACACACTTAGTTTCCATGAGTTTATTTATCATTGAAGTTTGAAAATCCCTCAAAGTTCCTTAATATGGGTATTTTGTCTATTTAGAAGTGGTTTCATAGCGGGGACCATGTGTGTGACTTCGTAAATTTATAATATATCAAGTATAATAAAGTAGTCTTTACATGATTGTTGAAATGTTGAAGATATTTGTATGAATGCTAAATGATGTGAAATTATGTTTTGTTTGACAGATTGCTGGAGTAGTACTTCTCATGTCAAGGAATGGTACTAACATTAACTTGTTAAACTCATATATTACATTCTATGGTGACTTCTTGTTTAGCCATTTATGTACAATTTTTGAAAATTCAACTAAAACTTTTTATGTGTAAAGTGTTAGGAAGTCCCACATTGCCTGTCTCAATTCTCGGGGTACAACTTATATCTGTTTGGCAATTTCACTTAGTGCTAATTGGTTTTAAGCTGAAATCTAACATGATATTAGAGCTTATAGCCCATCTTGGTTCTCACCTATTCTAGTAGGCTCGCTTGTTCTGGCAGCTGAAATGTATGACTTGGCACACGGTGTGCCTTGCAGAAATAATTTCATATCAAACCTTGTATTTTTGTTAATTGGGAGGGATTTTTGTCGCCATATTTGAGTGACTTTATTTTTCATCTTTTGGAATCAACTAATTGTTTTTGGATTATTCGCTTTGAAGTTGTCATGAACCAATAATCTGAATTCCCAAAAGCTTAAGTTGTTAGTTGGAGATACACGAATGGTTTTAAGTTATATCTTTAACACATTCCCTCATGAAACCGCCATCTGGGCTTGGAGGATGGACAAATGCATAAGCCCATTTACCTAGTGTTGAAATTTGATTTTTTTATTGGAAGGATCAAGAATGGGGCTAGCAATGATTGACCTCTAGAACACTTGATCATAGAGGCTCTATTACCATGTCATGACATGAGCCAACAATTGACACATGAACAGTTTTATATTAGTTTTTTTTAATCATTCATAGGAAGAATTAATTTTTTGTTCTTTTCTCCCCTCTTTCTCACACCATTTTTGGTATGAGCATTGAGGTGGTTGTCAATTTCCAGAAAAGTTAACAACCATAGTGATTCTGATTAACTGTGAGTGTAAAGGTACTATTTTTAGATGTGACATTTATTCTGTATTTTGACCATTACTCGAATGCAGGCTTCAGAGTCACAACATGACCACTAGAGATGCCTATCAATATTTTGTACTGAAGGCCCAAGAAATAGCTGTTTCGGAAAATTGGAGTCCAGTAAACTGGTATGATCTGTATATATATGGTATTATAACCAAGAAAAACAATTTGTACCCTTAATTCGTCCTTAGCGTCTGTTTCACCCGAGTATCTTTCCATCCTAATCCTTTATGTTGAAAACATCAATATTTAAAAATTCAAATGCCACCACTAGTTTGCATATGCTTGGAACAGTATAGTTTATGTGCAAATCAATAAGTAACTGTTCTGTTTAGTGCATGTTCTTTAAATGAAGATACATTTTTTAGATGTGACTTTTTCTTTAAAAAAAAATCTCAGGGAGGAAACCTTCAATACTTTTCCATCAAAGCTCCATCCAAAGACCATAGTGCACAACTGGTGAGTTTCCATATCTGTAAGTAGTTTTATTGCAGGGCCAAACATGCCATAGTTTCAGAATAAAGCATTTCAAGTAAACATTGTAGGTTGGGCCCTGGTGTTTGTCCAAAGGTTGTTGCAAAAGGTTTCAGGTGCATTTACAGTAATCAGGGTGTCTGGTATCTTGACCATCTGGATGTACCTTGGGATGAGGTCTACACTGCTGAGCCACTACAGGGAATACATATAGCTTCTGAACAAGAGCTTGTAATTGGAGGAGAAGTTTGCATGTGGAGTGAGACAGCAGATACATCCAATGTTCAGCAAACAATATGGCCTCGAGCTGCTGCAGCTGCAGGTAGGCATGTCTTGCTGATGCTAAGTTGTTCAAAATTCTTGTAGTGTACTTATAGTGTTATTGCCACAGCATTCTCCTTAACTCTTAAACATGTCTTCCTACCTGCTAGTAGTAATTCTAAGGAAAATGTATCAGGCAATGAGCAACCTACTCACTTTTCCTTGTGGGATAGCTAGCAGATGGGGACTTAAGCTGTCATTTCCTGATATAATAACTGATTTTGTTGCAGAAAGTAGGTAGTAGAAATTTCAGTGCCCCTCTTCTATAACATGAAAATTTGGTCCTCTCTTATTTCTTGATTTATACCTTTTGAGGATCCATAAAAGATATAGGTCTACATTTATAAATCTATCATTCTTTTTTATTATATAATGGTGCCTCTTTCCTTTATCATATTCCCTTTGATGGTAGCATGTATGTTTTGGGGAAGAGGGAAGAAGGGGTGTGTGATTGAAACATGCAGACTGCTGATTTTGATTATGCAAAATTAATAACTTTGTTTCCCACAGAACGCTTATGGAGTCAGAGAGATTCTACCTCACAAAATATTACCTTAATTGCATTGCCCCGGTTGCTAAACTTCAGATGTCTATTGAATAGACGAGGGGTTCCAGCTGCTCCTGTCACAAATTATTATGCTAGAAGGGCACCTGTTGGTCCAGGGTCATGTTATGACCAATAATCCTTGTAATGATTCACATGTTCAGGTGTAACCTGGTATGCAAGTAACTGATGTTTCGTCTACTTTACCTGGTTGATGAGCTAGAATCATTATTTATTTGAGCTCAACTCCTTGGCAGATATGGTTGTTGATGTCAGAACTCTTTAATGAACTGGCAACAGCCATTTTGCAATGTAATTTATCGTTGAGTTAAATAAATCATATCCAGTTTACATTTTTTAATGTGTTTCTAAAAGCAAATATAGATTTGAGAATGCTAGTGAGTTAGCAATAGTATCACACCACTATACAGACTATATAATTCAATCATTAATAACCCATTAACCCTTCTAATAACATTGCACATTGTAAAGAAGAAAGATTAAAATTAGTATCTAAGGTTCAAACAGTTAACTTTACAATATTTATGTAACTATTTTTGTCTTTATAGTGCTCAAATAAAGCCAACTAGTAATGTCCCCTTGTGCACTATGATAAACGTATTATTTTGTGGGATCGGTGATCCAGTTCCCCCTCCCCCCCGCCCTCTATAAAATATTTTCATAGCCATGTCATTTTTTAAAAAATAAGGTGGACCTTGCGCACTGTTTGCATGGATAGTAACTAGAACTAGTTAACTTGATTAATTAAAGTTTTAATAAGTAACCAATTTTGTCAACTATGAACTTATTAATTAATTATTTTATACAAATGACCGCCAACCATTCAACCTTGTTACTTTCACTCAAATTTTCTTGTGTTTTCCATTTTAGTCAATCCAGGTAATATTCTTGCTTTAAAGGATTGAAGTAAATGAATATTTTCCGTATATAAAACACAGAATCAAATTTTTTTCCACGGCGAAAAAGGCTGAACCTATTTAATCTATTTGTGCATGTCGCGAATAATTTCAGTACGTAATGTCATTATGGAAATTGTGCTACATTTCCTAATCTGTGATACAAACAGATCCTAAATCATTAAGGATGAAATTGTGTGTGGAAAAATATTTTGATAGTTTTAAGTTCAAATTTCATTACCACAGCACGAAATCCATATAAATTGAGTAATATTACTAATGAGTATATCTTTTGGTACGCAAAATTTCGAATTTATAGCTTTAGCCTTTAGCAATTAGGTTCTACCTACGTAACTATATATGGGTGAGTAGGAATAAATGCCATTTTTTTAATAAAACCGCAACACCTCAAATTGGCACCACATTCTTAAAGCAACTTTCGTATTATTTGTCATTTTAGTCCATAAAAACTTCAAAACTCATTCAAATTTCTTTTTTTATCACTCTCCATTTTAGGGACAACAATTCATGAGGAAACCAGTAATAGCCAAGCAAACCTTATATGATAATCCTGGTATTAGTACCTAAGTCATAATATCATAACAACATAGTAAATGATTGACAAAATTCTGGTAAGGAGGGGATTCCTTCCATTGCCCTATACTTCCTCATTACGTGATGTACGAATTGGCAGATATTTCTCTAGACAACCTAGTTTAGTTAGGAAGCTTCTTGTTGCAACATAGTAGTATTAATTAACCACCATCCACCACTCGTGAATAATGAAGAAGGACATGCAATAGTAAATCTGAGTGGATCAACATTAAAGGGGTGTTCCACCGAATTGCCGGGGCTTCAAGCAAAGTGCTAGCGAATAAGTGCATTTCTGACTACAACAGAAAGCACGTGTTTAAGATTTATACCCCTCTTATGTAGTAGCTTGTTTTTAACAACCAAGTTGTGATCATAAAGTCTCCACGTAAGTAAAAACCTCAACTCTTTTGTACTACTCTAGCTAGCTACTAGATTTAAATTTTGAATTCAAAACTGATATAAATGTAATAAAGTCACTCATCAGCTTAGACTTAATAGCCTAAAGTTTATAGAATAATCGGTTCCATTCTCGACAGTGACTCAAGAAATGTTTTTAAAAAATGCAACAAAATTAAGACAAAACTAACATTGTAGTCTTTTAAGTATTTTTTTATGTGATTTTCTAATTAAAATTAGAGTTTCACCTTGATAATTTATGCTAATTCTAGTGTAAACTTTTGTTACACAAGTCAAACTCAAATTTTGATCGAGAAATAATTAATACACATGTTTGATTTTGCTTTCACAGAAATGGAACGCTCGTCAAGGTTGAAGTTACTAATTAGTTAGTAACTTCCACTTCTTTTTTTCCCCTTCAATTTGATGCATGTAAGTTTAGCATGAATCATACGTGTAAAAAGTATATCCAAATTTACCAAAACACATTTGAATAATATATCTAAGTTTTATCCATAAAATTATCCACGTGCAAACCTCATGATAACTAATTATAACAAATGGGGAGTGACCATTAATGTTTGATTGGTTGACCATATAGTCTGATCCCTATATACAATAATCAATTATGCGTCGAGGCATAAAATGTGGCAATTAACCATATAATACTACACGTAGCTAATTGCGATAATAGGCTTCTAGTTCTAGTTTGTCTACTTTAGGTGGCATCCTTGTGTGCTCGTGTGTACAAGCTTTTCAAAAAATGTTGGGTCTATGTTTTTAAAGTATTTCAGGCTTTGATTGGAGGTTGGTATCCTTTTTATGGCGTTATCATGTCTTGTCAACAAGAAATGCATGCACGTATATAGTCATTCAGTTTTATATTAACATAGCAATGAATTCATCACCTGACATGTTCCAAATGTTAGAAATCGGAGCATCACTTTTAACAACTTTAGTTAAAGCAATTAATTGGTGATATCACCAATTATCCTTTCTTTTTTTTTACTGGAATATCACCAATTATCCTAGGACTGGCTGTTCAGGAGAAACATTATATCTTAGAAATTTCTCCTTTTTTGTCAAAAAAAAAGAGTAATGGTTCTCTACTATATAATTAACGAATTAATTATCCTTCCTCTATCTTTCTCGTGATCAAAACATTGATGACAAATATGCCCAATAATTGCATAGGTGTACTCTTTATTATAGTTTTGATGTCAGCATTGCGGTGGTCATATCAAACATCGATTAGAAGCTGGAATGGCTTGGTGCTTTTGGCAAACCCTTAAATTATTGTGTTTTCTAAAAACATATGTTTTCATGTAAAAACTATGATTAAGATTAATTTAAATATATTTTTCAATTGTATTCAAACAGTTTAAAATTAATATTATCATAATTAGTTTTACTTAACTACTTCAAAACAAGATTGACACATTACTCATGATAGTTGGTGGTGACTAATATTTGGTCTCAAAGTCAAAATCCCATCAGTATTTTCTTTGAAGTCGTTAACTTCTGGTTGAACATCCCACACATATGATCCTCAAGTTAATTAACTAAACCTAGAATTAAGAATCTTCCCTAGAACCAGGCTTAATTAGAAAGTTAGACCATGATAGGTATAAAATAGAAGTGAAAAAACAGAAAAATATGTCACGGTATATAGAAGGGAAAATGAGTAATAAACAGGGACGTGAATCATTACGATGGATAAAATCATAGTACAAACAAATAATAGCAATGATGGTTTGACGAACAGACGCGCGCGGGCCATTTCATAACAATATATAATGCAATAAGAAATGTTAATGGATAACATTATTGTCCAAATATTTAAATAAACAATGTGTCCAATTATATTGCAAATAAATTTATATAAAAAATTACAACATAAACACTCGTCTTTAGTATTTAATTTAGGTTTGATCAGTTTATTTTGAAAACAATACTTATTTTTCTATATACAATTATTCTCTTGAAATAAACTCATCCCAACATGCTGTAATTTGGGTTTATTTTAAGTGTAAAAGTTTTTTATAAAAAAAAAAAAAAACACACCTAATCATTATCTGCTTGCTAAAAAAACTGGAATAATTTTCTAAAGGGTTAATACTTTACCCAAAACAAATATTTTTTTAAATATTAAGTGATAGCTAGCCTCCAAATCTTAGAGATTGAAATTTCTTAATTTCTAGATGTCTATTTTGATTTCTTGTATGCACTTGCTGCCTATAGTCATATGTGAGGGACATTCCAATGATTCCATCCCCTTGACGTAAAACTAAAAAAAAATTACAGGGTAAGAGACTAAGAGTTGCTTTGGGATAACACCTTAATGGCTGAGAATGGAGATACTCCTATCATTTTCCATCTACACTATTTGTCTTATTGAATGTTTGTTATTGAAAGACTTTTGAAGCCATGTGTGAAAGTGTAACTTAATGTCAATTGGGTCCCTAATATTTAATGATATCCAAATATAGCTCCTCTCGATTCGATGAAAGTTTATGAATTATGAGTGCAGCTTAATATATAGGGTATTTCTTCAGTGTGTGACTGCTTCTTTGCTACAATATCATGCAGGGTTATTGTCACCACCTGCACTATACTCCATCCATGCATGACGTTAATTTTCTAATGGCTGACACAATCATAGCATCTCCTTGTGAATGGCAAAATATATTTTGACAACAAAATGAGATAATACAATGCAGCATGCCCCCTTTGATATTATGGTGTATTTTTCAGATGCGCGTATACAAAAAATGAAAAATATTTATATAATTGTATGTAATATATATAATAATAATACTTCCGAGGTTTTATACCACAAACAAAATACGACTGTGCATGAAAATAGTTAAGTGGGTTATTTTTAATTAATAACATCATAATTTAATTAAAATATCATTAAAAATAAATAGTTTAAGTAAGACATTAAATGTTTTATTTTTTATTTAATACTTACTTTATAAAGTAGTAAGAAGATTTATAAGATAATTAATAGAAAGATATAATATTACTCTTTGGTTTTTATTATAATTAAGGACGTGAGGCCGTATATGATAAGGTGTTAATTCTATAATGGATTATATTGTGAATGCAGAACTGAAAGTGTACTTGTCCATGCATAACCACACCCATTGTCATGATAAAAATTTAATCAAGATTTCTTTAAGCTTAAGATGAAGGTTTGAATCAATCAAAACAATAGAAACACGTGAACGAAATAATAAACTGACTAATAAAAGCATTCATTTTCTTAAGGATTGACTACGTACCATGCTCGCCGCCAAGAATTGAAAAAATCATTCTATATATTTTTCTATGCAGAGTTTTGTCACTTCAAAGTTCAAAACTCAGTTTTGAATATTCTATTTGACATGAAATCATGACCAATTTATCATGAATTATAGTAAACAGATTATTCATTAAAATTTAGTAACGTCTCATATATTGATGCTTCAGTAATCGCTTGTGTACATATGTAATGTACATCGAGCAAGCCTAAAAGCGTACGTGCATGCAATACCCTTAGGGTTGGATCGATATAGAGAATACCATTAATATTATGAATCTCTTTATATATATATATATATATATATATATATATATATATAATGGCATGGAAGCATCCAGCTATAATTTAATGAGTATTAGTAATATCAAGTAATGGGTTTCTCCATATAAGAAAAACAAAATATTCGATTTTTCTTTATCGACTCCATTTCTCCTCTTAGTTATGCAGAAATAACACAGTATAAGTCTTATGGGTTTGTGTACTTCCTTGAATTGAAAAAGAGAAGCACGTGAATTTCAATTTTAGTTTCACACACGTGTAAATATAGAGTAAACATTCATGTAAACAAGTGTATAACTTATGAATGAAGGGAGAAGAAAAAATGGGAGTAAAAGGTTAAAAAATATATAAGAATGTAGATGATTTGAGTTATGCACAAATTATTTGAGTTTAACTCATTAAATATTCACGGGTCATTTGTTAGATAAAAAAAAAACTCAACCTTCATATACGGCTCTACTATTTAAATGAGGATCACTTATACCTTTTCCTACTTTATATATATATATATATTAACTATGAAAATATGTGGAATTTTATTGAGAGTGTTGAGATGAATTTTAAAGTTTATTTGATTATAGTAGTCAAGAAGTTATCAATTTTTTTATTGGTTCAATGAACACACGTTTTTATTTACGGATTATCATATAATATTAGTTTTTTTACCTGTGGGATGCACAAATTTTTTATATTGGATGTAAATTGTAATAATTAAGAATGACAATGTAGGATATCCTAGAATCCATTCGCGTACTCACACTTAAAAAATTTCTCACACTCAAGCTCATACCCACAAAGGTAATAATTTTAATACACATGGCACACTTCTCATTGGTTACCAAAATACTCATATATGTATCCATTATTCACATTTTAATTAATATGAAAATAAAATAAAAATATTGATTAAATTTTTTTAGTAATAATAAAATTAAAATTTAATTCAAAATATTTCACAAAACATTATAATAAATATTATAAAATATCACAAAAAATAAATTCCTACTGTTTCGAAAAACAAAAACAAAATCCTATTCCAAGATATTTTACAAAACATGATACTTTAGAAAATAAAAAATGTGATTTTTAATGCTAAAAGATAATGTTTTGTAAAAGGTATTTAAATGTGATTTTTTAATAAGAAACGTTATTTATCTATATAATTAAAGAATGTGGTCAACCTGTTAACAAATAAGGATT
>PYAF01001986.1:1461263-1492526 GCA_007407185.1 Glycine tomentella
AAAAACTTTCTTACTTTATTATGTAATAAAGATAAACTTTAACTAATATTTTTAAAACACTTATTGAAAAGGAAAAAAAAAATAAATGAATGTATAATAAATAATGAATGAGCATGCACAAATTCAGATGCTCATTAGTGTTATCATTAAAACTCATTATATTTTTTCCAATATGTAATAATGAATACACATTTAATAGTCATTTTTTTTATTAAATGTCCATTATTCATTGAATATTGAATAAATAGGTTAAATATAATTTTAGTAGCCTATTTTATCTAATTTGCAATTTAGTCCCTCATTTTAACGGTGAAACCAACTTTTTTTATTGCATTTGTTAGATGAAAATTAAAGTTCTAAGTTAATATTAATATTTCAAATGAAAATTTAGTTCCACTATAAATAAATAAATAATTACATGTATGCATACTTCACACCTCATAATTGAAACTTGAAAGCATTAAAAATATGAAAAACAAATTGTTGACTGATAATTATTTTTCTTTCCTTAAATGGCAATAGTCATCCTTCAATTAAAGACATATGTTTAATTTCTTCCATATATACTTATCCAAGTCTTGGTTGGTCTTCTCTCCTGGGTTGGCATTGCAAGACAAATCATATTCCTGATTCATGTGCCATTTTTGACTAAAATTCAAAAAATAAAACTGAGAAAACCCCAAACACAGAGAAAAACTGAGGTGGGCATAAATATAGAAAGGAGTCTCCCCACACAACACAAAATACTACTATATGTATGGACTTACCCTTCTCTTCCCTCCTATGAATCACTTCTCTTCCTGCTCTCAACAACAACTCAAATACCTTTCTGCCTTACCCAATTCCTAAATCCCAATCCCCCCTTTTCAAATCAAATCCTAATTCCCCTCCCAAACCCCAAAAAAACATTCACCTCTTCATAAAAATCCCACCTTTCCTTCAATTTTCCCCTACCCACCCTCTCAGTTTTTCACTTCAAGATTCAGACGTGCTTTCTTTCCGCTACTCTCTTTTTTTCTTCGTGGGTTCCTTTCCCCTTTCTCAAATGCTTAACCCTACGCGGCTCCGATTTCTTCAATTGCCTTCAATGCGCACCGTTTCTGCGTGACCCAGAAAACCTAGGTGCCTAGGACTCTTCCAATCTTTCGTGGGTTTTGCTCGAAATTCGATTTTGCCGATTCTTTTGCTAGTGGGTATGGTGGGGAACGATGACGCGGGTCACCTCTCCGCCTCCCGGAAAATGTTCTGGCGGTCGGCGTCGTGGTCCTCCTCGCGCACCGCCGCCGGAAACGCCTCTTCCGGCGAGGCGGAGAAGGGCTTCGCCGATTCCGGCGCCGCCGACGGTCCCAACGGCCAGAACCGGCGGTTCGGTCCGCCGCCGCTGACGCCTCGGTCACAGCAGAATTGCAAGGCGCGGTCTTGCCTGCCGCCGCTGCAGCCGCTCTCCATCGCCCGGCGGAGCCTCGACGAGTGGCCGAAGGCGGGCTCTGACGACATCGGCGAGTGGCCGCAGCCGCCCACCACCCCCGGCGGGAGAGGTAATGGTAGCAATGGTGAAAGGTTGAAACTTGATTTGTCTTCCATTCAGCATAACAACCCTGATCATAGTAGGAGTAACAATGGAAATGGGCTTGTGAAGAAGGATAAGATTGCATTTTTTGATAAGGAGTGTTCAAAAGTTGCTGATCATGTGTACCTTGGTGGTGATGCTGTTGCTAGGGATAGGGACATTTTGAAGCATAACGGTATCACTCATGTCTTGAATTGTGTGGGGTTTGTGTGTCCTGAGTACTTTAAGGCTGATTTTGTTTATAGGACTTTGTGGCTGCAGGATAGTCCCTCTGAGGACATTACTAGTATTTTGTATGATGTCTTTGACTACTTTGAGGATGTTAGGGAGCAAGGTGGGAGGGTGTTTGTGCACTGTTGTCAAGGGGTGTCTAGGTCTACTTCCTTGGTCATTGCTTACCTTATGTGGAGGGAAGGGCAGAGTTTTGATGATGCTTTTCAGTTTGTTAAGGCGGCGAGAGGGATTGCTGATCCGAATATGGGGTTTGCTTGCCAGCTGTTGCAGTGCCAGAAGAGGGTTCATGCTGTCCCTCTTAGCCCTAGCTCTTTGCTGAGGATGTATAGAATTGCTCCACACTCACCGTATGATCCTTTGCATCTTGTTCCAAAAATGTTGACAGATCCTTCATCGGCTGCGTTGGACTCCAGAGGTGCGTTTATCGTGCATATTCCTTCAGCAATATATGTTTGGATTGGTAAGGATTGTGAGGCCATCATGGAGAGGGATGCCAGAGGGGCTGTTGGCCAGATTGTCCGGTATGAGAAGGTGCAAGGGCCTATTGTGATGATTAAGGAAGGTGAGGAGCCGGCTTCCTTTTGGGATGCTTTTTCTAATTTTCTGCCTTTGATGGACAAATCTGGCAACATAGTAGAAGATGGAAAAAGATTAACTAGTAAAGTTTTGCCAGGTGAGAGGAGAGTTGATGCATACAATGTTGATTATGAAGTTTTCAAAAAAGCAATCACTGGAGGCTTTGTGCCTCCATTTGCTTCATCAGGCGAACATGAAACCCATCTGCCTGCAAGAGAGAGTAGTTGGAGTGTAAGGCGTAAAGTTTCTTCTGCTAATTTGAAGGAGTTTGTTTCAGCTCCTCGGTTATCCTTTCCAAGGGTTTATTCAGATTCCATGTTGTGTATTTATACATCAGCTAATGCAAATTTGTCTCCATCCTCATCCTTGTCGTCATCGTCATCATCTATATCATCATCCTCTTCACCGTCTTATGTTTCTCCAGATTCCATTTCTTCTAATTCTAGCACTCATTCAATGTTTTTGTCAGAAGTGTCCCCAGATTCTTCCTCCGTAGTTTTGACTTCTATTCCTGTATCAAGATCTTTGTCTAATTTTTCTAATTTGTCAATCACATCAAATTCTACTTCTCAAACAGTGTCTAACAGTACAGATATCCTTGGCGTCAAGTTATCACATCCCTGGTCTCAGTCAGCCTCTTTACCGTTGAAAAAACCATCAACTTCCCTTGCTGAACGCAGAGGTAACTTGTCAAAATTTTTGAAGTTACCACTAATGAATGATAAGACACAAGTAGCAGATAAATCGTCAACTTCTCATGCTAGTCGAGAATATGACATTCTTGTTAATGGCAATGTTAGCTATTTGCAACAATCAGATAGTAAAGATTATTTTTGCAAGTCTAACAACCATGCCAAGGATGGAGGTGTGAATTCAATTCAAAAGTGTGAGCTGGCATTGTATCCAAGCATTGCTGATAGCATGGACCTCAAGGAATCATCACTTAGTCAGTCTACAGCATTGAAGGGAACTAATGAGAGTGGCTTACTGCAGTGTAATGTCGCACAAACTTCAGTATATCATTGGCCCAGTTTAGAAAAGATTGAGACATTTGGTGCAAGTCATTTGGATTCTAAAGCTGCTTTTGTCATATTCTCTCTCAGTATGCATGTGCATGCAGGAAACAATTTATATATTTGGGTAGGGAGGTCTTTCAATTGTGATGCTTCACAGGTTCACTTAGATATTGATAAACAGACAGATTATGTAGGAGTTGTTGATTGGAATCAAATTGCTTGTGATCTCCTTGCTCAGTTTAGTTTGCCAAAGAACACAGTCATGAAGGTATGAGCTTTTCCTTCTTTCGTTGCTTCATTCTTACAACTCTATGCATTAAATAAGTTGACCCAGTCGTGACATTCCTGTTTAGTACTATCTCCAGTTCTATATATAAATTAATTTCATGCTTTTTCTTTTCTTTTTTCTTTTTTTGGGTTTCTAATTTCTATTCTAGATTAAAACATAGTACCCTCTGACTAGGGCAATTTATGCAAGAAAATCTAGTATTTCTTGCTATATTCTGTACCACCAGTATCTATCTTTTTCCCGCATTCAGTGGAATTGATAGCACGAGAGGTGATGGAATCTCTAACTGAATCTAGTGTTTTGTTAATTGTTAGATTGGGGTGCTTTTTAAGATATTAGGTGGGCCAGCTGTTGCAACGTGTTTTTTCACAAATCATATAATGATTTCTTTCTTTTTTATTTGGAATACTAAACAAAAAAGACGTGAAATTGATTGACTTTAATTGTTTGAAAGGTGATATTTCATCACTTTATTTCACAAAAATAAAGATGCAGAAACTGTGAGAATGAAGGACAGCACTCTTGCTATAGGATCTGCGGATATATTGATACAATAAATCCTATTTCATTTCTTTGGAAAGTGATTTCT
Organism: Glycine tomentella; assembly: GCA_007407185.1. Classification (NCBI taxonomy): domain Eukaryota; kingdom Viridiplantae; phylum Streptophyta; class Magnoliopsida; order Fabales; family Fabaceae; genus Glycine; species Glycine tomentella. The sequence goes on from PYAF01001986.1 coordinate 1,465,538, forward strand.
GTGAAGTGCATCTCCATTTGCCTTTTCCCTTGATGTTACATGTTTTATCCTTTAATTATATCCTTCTCTTGTTTGCATCAATAGCTTAGTATTGTTAGATCGTGATCAAAGTATTGACTTTGAACTTCAAACCATTTCTTTTTTGTTTCCTATAATTCCAAATTTATGGTCAAGAAATCACTCCAACCAAATTGTTAGCATTTGTTGATTTGTGATATATCTTCTATATATTTTTCTGTTCTAAAAAAAGATTGAGTTGAGCATTATGCACCATGGATTGTCCAAATATTTTGAATTCTCATGTTGATCTTCTTTTCTGTGAATAGGTTGTTAAAGAGAATGAAGAACCTTCAGAGTTCCTTGCTTTGCTGAGTTCATTGTAGCTAAAACGATACTAGGAGAATCCTTGGTTCAAGTAGCTTCTTTAACCTTTTCCCCAGCACCTGCAGCTATCTCTTTGTATGGCAAATTTTCAGGCTCTAATTTGATCGTCCCTGTGAAAAGAAATCCAGTGAGGTAATGAATAGCTGTTACAATGACTTGTTCAGAGCATTTAGTTTATTTGTACTGCTTAATTTTGACTATTTTATCATGGTAATAATTGATTTTTATTTTTATCTACCTATAGTTTATATTGCATGTTATTAACATGTCTACATGTTCTTTCTCTAATGATAAAATACATCTAATCTGGATATCACCTTTGTAGTACCCGCTTTATCAATGTGGTGGCAATATTTAACAATTCATGCCCATATACTTAGAGCAGTATTTTGAGTTTGTGAAAATATATTAAATCTCAATTGGAAAGAAAACCCTTATGAATGTTACTTATCTGATATATGATATACTTCCAATTTATAGATTTTTCAAGGATCAGAACATTACTGTATAATGATATACGTGCATGTCCCATTACTGTTTTAATTCTTAAAACTAAGTTTTGTTATGTTACTTGCAGGAGGTTGCCCCATGCCAAGTCAATTGTAGCTCGGCTGATTGTACAGTGCAGTGCTTTAACACCCTCAACCTAGAAATTTATGTTCAATATACTCAAATTTCTTTCACATTCTCAAGTTATTTATAAAAAACAATTCCTTCTTAGCTCTCTCTCTCTCTCTCTCATTCTCTTAATGCGGAAAATGGTGTAGTTTATTTGCTTATATGTGAACAATTTCCCGATTGAGAATTTCTAAGTTGAAACAGTAGCTGGGTGATATAGATTTCTTAATAAAAAAAATACTAGTATTAGATTGGTGAAAATGCTTGTATGATAGACAACTAAGGTAAATGTTTTTACATAATCCCGTGTTCATAAGTATCAAACATGATTAACAAAGTAAATTCAATGAATGGTTGCGGATACGAGACAAACGATTGTAAACTGGAATTTAAAATTAATGCAATTTGAAGATGGGATTATGCAATGTTCTTTACATATGGTTTTACCATCGTTTAAAGTTCGGTTACATTTTTTAATTAACTAAAGTAAATCGTTTCGCTTCTTAATGTTTAGATTCAGTTTGATATTCTCTTAAATAATGAATGAAAATTGGAAGTGAAGTCGATTATTCCTCCCTGTCATTTTCTTTTCTTTTTTTATAAAAAAAATTGGGTGCATTTTGATGTTTGAAATCTTTCACCTATGGTTACCACCTTTCTCATAGGAAAAAAGAAAAAAATCGTTTTAGTCAAGCACTCCCTAGTTACAAATTTGATATTTTATGTACATTGTAAAATCAGGAAGAGAGCTAAATTAACTGTTTTCAGTATGAATCACGTTAAATGGTTGAAAAATGGACGGATTCTACGGTGCATCAATTACTTCTTTTTTTTTTTTTAATCAAAGACATTTAAGACATTTCATTCTGAAAGAAGAAATACATTAAGGAACTTGATAAAAGACTTGACTGTTAGCAGATAATCTTAAAACTCTAGCTATGGTGCATCATTGTTAATAACCTTTTAGATTAGTATTTGGTTGACAAATGAACTCTTAAACTAATTTTATTATATAACATTCAGTTGTTAGTTGTTACAAATAGATCTTACAACCACTAAATTTCTTTTATTAATATTTTTTTTATCAAACTTGAACATAATTTGACATAGAAATTAATTTAAATAAATGCAAATGTATTTACATTATCATGTAATAATAATAGATAGTTATGTACGATATTAAATTCTATGATATTTTAAACAAAAATAAAATAATTTCTTTAACTAACTTTTATATTTAAAATAAAAAATTCCCATACTTTTTATTATACACTTGTTTTTCTATTTCCAGTAAACTAATTATTTTATAATTTACTAGTAATTAGTATTATCTTTGTTTTTTTTAAATTTTTTCATACCATAAAAATACTTAAATTAACTTTTTTTTACAACAGCTTAAATAAACTTTAAAAAATAAAGAATTTATGTTGGGCTAGTGTATGTTCCGTGTCTCGGCCCGATCCATCGATGTCGACCCATATTGAAAACTTTACGCATAAGTTCTTTGGGTTTCAGATCTTGGGCCCGATAAAGTTGTTTCTGTAATTTCGTGTTCTATATAAATCACCTCCCTACTTCAGCTGCTTAACCTAAAACCCTAATTCTACAGCAGACCTCCGATTTTTAAGGTTTCTTAAGTTCTGATCGATTCATATTGATGCGTTTCTACTAAGTCATTTCTTTTTTAATCTGAATTCTGAAACCGATTTACGTGTAGCTTTGGTTTTACTTTTTTTAAAAAATAAAAAAAAAACTGCTTATGCTTTAATTGGCTAATGCAGTTTAGTGTTATGTGTATATTTGCAGGAGGTTGTGTGAATTGCTGGTGAGTGATTTCAATGGCTCCTACTAAGGGTGAGTCTTGCATTATTCTTTTAATGTCCATTTCTTAAATATTGTCTATCTATCTTGGGAGATATAAGGTTGGTTGGGTGGTTAAGAAAAAAGTGAACAGGGGAAGGAAGGGTGGGAGGGAGAGGTCGTAAAACACTAACATTGGCCGATAAGAAAAAAAATTATTTATCTATCTGGAGGCTCATGTGTGTAATGTTAATATTTATGCTTAGTTGCTGAAAAAGTTGGATGCTAGTAATGGTCTGTTTTGTGCTAAAACATATCCTGTTTGCTGATTGTTGGTTACTTGATTCATATGGTGCATATTATGGTGAATGCATTATGTTTTTTGGTTCTGTATGCCTTTCCTCTTTGGTTACGGGCTCGAGTTTCAGTGCGTGCTTGTGAACTGAATGAATATATGCCTAGTTTAAAGAAAATGGATGTGCCACTGGGTTCCTTTCCTTTAATTTTACACGAATGAAGAATAATTTTTTTTTCATGTATACCAGTCTGTTTGGAGTGTTTGTTGAGATGTTGACAAATGATAATGCTAACATGTTGAATTATGTAGTATTATACAGGATTGCATAAGTATTTTGCTTTCCTTACATTACTACTTAATTTGCATTTCCTTTCAACTACTCAGTCATAAGTCATGTCCTGCTTTTCTTAGCAATGTATAATATAAACTTATTGCCATTTTTTGCTAGTTTAATGTTCTCTTTGCATAAGTATTCACTTTAAGGTTGATGCATTGTTTTATAGTCATAGTTGGCAAAGGCTCAAAGTAATACTGGTTTCCTGCTAATGATCTAATTGCTTTTTTCCTTGTGTGTGCAGTGGACAATGCCAAAAAGGCTGATCCCAAAGCTCAGGCCTTGAAGACAGCTAAGGCTGTCAAATCAGGTGGCCAAGTGTTTAAGAAGAAAGCTAAAAAGATCAGGACATCGGTTACATTTCACCGGCCAAGGACCTTGAAGAAGGAAAGGAACCCTAAGTACCCTCGCATTAGTGCTCCACCCAGAAACAAGTTGGACCATTATCAGATACTTAAATTTCCTCTAACTACTGAGTCTGCAATGAAGAAAATTGAGGATAACAACACACTGGTTTTTATTGTTGACCTCCGTGCTGACAAGAAGAAGATTAAGGATGCTGTGAAGAAGATGTATGACATTCAGGCAAAGAAAGTGAATACATTAATCAGGTAATAGAAATGACAATGTATTAGATTTGCTACTTATATACTTGAATTGTTGGAAAAAATAAACAAATGTAGAGAGAAAGGACTAATTGCTTAGCTTACAGTGGTTGCTATTTAATTATGTCCTTGAATTAGATTTATTAATACGAGTATTGCATCGAATATTATATTAAGCAGTATATTACTTTTCTTTTTTTACCAACTTGCTTATTTTGGCTTTTGCAGGCCGGATGGGACAAAGAAAGCCTATGTTAGGTTGACTCCAGATTATGATGCCTTGGATGTAGCTAACAAGATTGGTATCATCTAATAAGTTGTACTCTTGATTTTAGTGAAGTTAATCCTTCATTGTTAAGATAGCTGTTCTACATGTCTTGAGTTATTACTCTTTGTTTTCCATATGTATTAACTATTGTTCATTCAATTTTGAGTTAAGAACATTTTTATGAATTCAGTTTTATACTAGTATAATTAATAGTATAAAAGTAGTTTACTGACTCCATTGTTTCTAAGGTTTGATCAATCTGCATTTCCTTATATTCCAAGGTACAAATTTATGACCAAAACACCAGCATAATTGAGTTTTCTTCACTTGGTATGTGTTGTCATGTTGGTAGTGGATAATTTAAAGATATGTTCATGGTTTTGTCACAGTTTTACCCATATGTAAATTGATTACAGAAAGTTCAACTCATTTTTGCTCGAGTGTAATTAGCTGTCTTGTTTCTTGACCCACACAAATGAAACTAGAGATAAATTTAATCTAAGGGTTTGCATTTGGTTGTGGGTTTGAGTCCGGGAACAGTCGTTTTGCATATTTAAGGGTAAAACTGTGTACAACGACCCTTCCTTGTACCTTTGCATAGCGAGAATCCTTTTGCAACAGAGGTATGCTAGTTTTAAAGGGTTTGTGTTTTTAATATATTATCGTGTAAATTGATACATTGTAGTGACAAAAATAAAAGTGCTGTTATTGTTAGCAATCAATTAATGTATTAGTTTATATTATTTGAGCTACATCTGGACTCCACATCACAATCTCTGCCCCCTCATTCACCTTTGTTCCTTTCAACCAAAACTTGTCTGCATTAGTCATGTTATTAGAATTTAGAATCTATTGATATACACAATTAAACAATAATTATGGCATGTTCCTATTTCCTTTTCTTTTTCCTTGGTTGCTATTCATGACATTTTTTTTTATATTTTGAATACCAGACATAGTCAGGTGTCTACGGTGTTTGGAAATTTGGTAGAGACTGTTACATGTCTGGGACATAATATACTGAGAGTGAGTCTGATAAATATGGGTTTCCCATGTTGTATTATATAGTCTCTTGGAAAGGTGTCCATCGTTGCCCAATAATTCACATTGTTATTATTTGAGCTACATCTGGACCTTTTTGCATTAGACACACAAAACAAGATTTAATTATTGCAAGTTCCAATTATGGTGGTTGAAAAACCTGTGTTAGTTTTTTTTTTTTTTTTTTTTCCGTTTGTTGCTTATGAAAACAATTCATGATTTGTTTTTTCTTTTGAATACCAGACATAGTCAGGTGTCTGCCGTGTTTGGAAATTTGGTAGAGACTGTTACATGTCTGGGACATAATATCCTTAGAGTGTGTATGATCAATATGGGTTTCCCATGTTGTCTTATAACTCTTGGAAAGGTGTCCATTGTTGCCCAATAATACACATTGTTATTATTTGAGCTACATCTGGACTCTACATCACAATTTCGCCCTTTACTCAACTTTTTTCCTTTCAAGCAAAACTTTTTTGCTTAGTCATGCTTTAGAATATATGAATGTATTGATATACACACACAAACAAGATTTAATTATTGCAAGTTCCTATTATGGTGGTTGAATACCTGTGTTAGTTTTTTTTTTTTTTTTTTTTTCTGTTTGTTGTGGAGGAAAACAATTCATGATTTGTTTTTTCTTTTGAATACCAGACATAGTCAGGTGTCTGCCGTGTTTGGAAATTTGGTAGAGACTGTTACATGTCTGGGACATAATATCCTTAGAGTCTGTATGATAAATATGGGTTTCCTATGTTGTCTTGTAACTCTTGGAAAGGTGTTCATCGTTGCCCAATAATATACTGTTATTATTTGAGCTACATCTGGACTCCACATTGCAAAGCCCTGCCCCTCACTCAGCTTTGTTCTTTTCAACTGAAACATTTCTCCACTAGTCATGGAATAAGAATTTATGAATGTATTAATATACACATTATGGTGGTTGAGTACTTGTTTGTTATTTTCCCTTTGCTGCTAAACAAATGAAAGAGGAAAAAAGAGGAAAACAATTCCGGACTTTTTCCTTAAAAAAACCCAGAGAGAGTCAGGTGTTTGCGTGTTTGGAAATTTGGTAGAGACTGTTACATGTCTGGGACATAACATACTCTTGGAAAGGTGTTCATCGTTGCCCAATAATATACTGTTATTATTTGAGCTTCATCTGGACTTCACATCACAAAACCTTTGCCCCTCCTCATTATCATTTATGTCAAGTTCCTATTATAGTGGTAGAATACCTTTTAGTTTTTTTTTCCCTTGGTTGGCAAACAATTAATATAGGAAACAATTCATGACATTTTTTTTCTTTTGAATACCAGACATAGTCAGGTGTCTGCTTTGTTTGGAATTTGGTGGATACCGTTACATGTCTGGGACATAATATACCAATAGTGAGTCTGATAAATATGGGTTTCCCATGTTTTTATGATAACATCTTTTGGAAAGGTGTCCATCGTTGCCCAATAATATGCTGTTATTATTTGAGCTACATCTGGACTCCACATTGCAAAACTTCTGCTCCTTAGTCTCTCGTTACTTTTAACCTTAGAAATTGCAAAAGGAGAATCATATATTAGTCGTGCATTTAGGATTTGAGTAATAAATTTTAATATGATATTATTCATTGCAAGTTCCTGTAATTGTGGGTGAATATTTGTGTTTGATGTAATATTTTTTTGTAGTAAACTATTATTAACATTATTATTTTTTTCGTTGTTCTCAGCGTATTTGTTTGTTATTTAATTCTTCTGGATAGTTAAACATATTCTGATACATCAATGTAATTCTGAAATCATGCAACCTGTGACATAGTATAGTAGCTACAGGGGCCTGTGGTATTTGTCAAGACTATTTGGTGAACATTTCCTGTAAAAAAAGAGGTTGCCCTGTTCAAGATAATGGTGTGATGCGTCATGTTCTATTCAACAAACCAAGCTTGTTCTGTGGATATTTAGAGGTCAGCTCAGGATCTTCATTTGTTGGACAATTAATGAGTTGGTAACCTATCGATAGTTTTGAATGGCATTTATCTTAATGCATTCAATATTGTGAACAATTAGTCTGTCATAGACTGCAATGTAACTTAGGGCAGGCTTTTTGACTCATCACGGTTCCATTATAACACAGTATAAGATTGTGTCTTGAGTTTTCAACCTGTGTTACGTGGAACTGGTGGAAGTAGTAAGTTTATTATTATGTCATGGTCAGTCCGATATTTTGTGTTCCCAGATTTGATGTTCCAAGGCTTTAAGAAAGGAGTGCAAAACTTTAAGCATGAATATAATCTTTGTTTAAGATTGATTGATCAGAATAACCATTCAGACATAAAACTTACATAAATGGATTGAATATAGCTTTCTTGTATGTCGTTCGTTTCATTTGTTCTTTAGGTAGTTTAATCATAGTTTGCGCTGGGTTTTGAATAGGCTATGTTTAGTTTATTTTATATAAATTCGTTTGCATTTAAATTAAACTCTTTGGTTCCTCGTTACCATTCTTTCAGTTTTAAACTCTTTGGATGGATCTTCGTTACATAAAAAACTCTGGTTTCATCCAAAGTTGTGCAAGTGAAAAAAATATTTGTATGGAAAAATATGCATTGCCGTTCACAATTCCTCGAATAATTAATCTTTGGCTTATAGTTGAGGAATATCTTGTGTTAAAAAGAAAAAGAATTCCCCCCTTCTTTTTTATACAACGAATTACTCATTTATTGTACATATACTTGGAGAAAGTTATAATATAAAAACATATAAAACTTGGGACTACAAAGCTCAAAATTCAAATGAACATTCTCGCTGAAGAGTTTAATATCTCTAATATGGTGGTAATAGTAGCGATCATTATCAAACGTCGAAAATTTTGAAGGATTCTATGACTGTCTGCAGCCTGTCTTTCATCTTCACCCATCTTCTTTCGTTTGCTCCTGTCGTCAAGGTGTAAAACTTACCTACAATTAATAATTACATCAAAAGCAAAAACATCATAAAAATCTTAAGTCTGGGACTAACTTCCAAAATGTGCTCATAATGTAATTGCTATCTTATTAGTTGTGTAATGTTTATTTATCTAAAAAGAGATTTTTACGCCTCGAGGTTAGTTTTATGGCTTTAATTATGGAAATATCTTGGTTTCAGGTAAACAAAAAAAAAAAACTCAAATGTTTTGTTTTTCCATAATGAAAATAATAATTCTAAACTTGGATACAAGATTACACACATTTTCTAATTTTAAAGGTTCAAGGCACTTTGCTATTTTTTTATGTAAGTTTTAATTCAGATTTTAAATATAAAATGTCAATTTTCAGACTTCATCATGCACTTCAAATATTTAAAAGGATCAAATCATACCATTGCCAATGGAAACTGTGCTGAGAGCATGACGAGTATAGTTCGGAGCCTGAGCAATGAACTCAAATTGATAGTATTTTTTCCCTTCAACATCTTGCTGAAGCATTACATAGATGGAGCAAGCCATGATCAGTGTCTTTGCAGTTATACAAACATATAATATACTCACATAAGAACCAGAGATCAGAACATTGCATGTGAAGGAACTTGATGCAAGTGGCACACATTTTGCATAAAAGAAATGTTAATCACAGAGCACATATTCATCAACATGATTAGATACCTTCAGAAAGAAAAAAAAAAAAGAAACAACGAAAACAAATTCAAGAGAAGCATTCTCACCAAAAAAAAAATCAAGAGTAGCAGTTAGTTGCTTAAAGATTTCCTATTTGACAACAGTCAGTCAGTAACCAAATTCAGAGTTGTTTATGATGTATTGAACACATTAATTTAACACTCTCTTCATTAACATCTCAAATATTCACAAATCACAAGTTTCTAAATTGCGATTCTCCCTTATGTCCGGAAGATCAAACCAAATGACAGAATATGATGACGACTAACTGTTCTCTGGCCAAATACACTCAAAAACATAAAAGATTTCTGTTCTTTTTATCCAAAAGAGAAAAATGAACATTCTTCTTTGTAATCCCATTTCTAACAATTATCTAATATTCTCTTCTAAATTTGTTGGCAATAGTTTTTGTATGAATGCTACAAACCACTAAAACTGGTATTCATCTAGTTTGCCGATGTTTAGTTAGGGAAGATGTAAAAAATTCCAGTAGCTTACATTGTCAATCTATAGTAGTTTTGAACACATGAAAGAATTGTTTCTCTTAATACATTGTAACATGAAAAATAATGACTACAAACAAGGAAAAGAGATGTAAAATATCAAACCTCTTTTGCTTCTACTATCTTGGTTTTCTGGTTTGGAGGGGCCAAAACCTTTTTTATTAGAGTTTCGGCAACCTCTTGAGGGGACCCAAATTCTGTAATATCCTGTTTGCCAGTTGGTATCACATTTACACTGACGTTCTCTAGTGGTTCAATGACATCTTTGAACACCTTATCTTGACCTTCAATTACTACTTCCTGCTCACTCCCCATGATAAAAAAGAGATGAAGGAGCTAACCTTAACTTCCATTTTAGCTTTGTATCAATAAATCAACTTGATATAGATATATCAGTCACACTAGTACAGAGTGCAGAGAGTATTATAACAATACTCACCTGCCAACCAAAAGGGTAGAGAAACGAATATCCATCTTTCTTGTCCAAAACAGGCAAAAATCCTTTCTTATTTTCTGCAGCAACTGAGCCATATCAAGGGTATGTCCTCAAGATGTCAGGCCTCAGTATTTAGGAAAGTCACAGGTGTCATAATAAACAGCAATTGTTCCTTCGTGATCAAGCACAAGTCAGTAACATAAGGAAAATTTATCTGCTTAAAATGCAATCTTACAAGAGTTCGAGTGTTGGTTGAACAGAAAAACTAATGGGGCAGTGGTTCCAATGGCAATCACTTGGCGCCTTCTTTGTCTATCTGCCAAGGTATAACAAAGGATTAAAAACAAAATTGATAGTCCCAGTTCATGATAGCAATTCAATATTAATGTCTTGGAAACAAAAAAAATTCAATACTTACTTACTACCATACAAAGCAAATAGGAGGACCAATAAGAGGATGTTGTAGGAGAATATGAAATTGTTCGTCAGATACTTCTCTAATAAATTTGTTTACGACAGGTATAGGGATTGCTAATCAAAATTCAAAAACCATTAAGATTTCACCTCGAATAACATGAAATTCGTATAGGATTTTCGGTGCCCCACATGACACCCCAAAAACATAGCTGCTTAAGTCATTGACACATCACATGTAACTTGTTATAAGATAATGACAGCTACAAGTTGAAAATGAAAAAAAAGAACAAGCCTTGAGAAGTTAAAGAAGCAGAGGGTTCTTGGACAGCTTTGACAATGAAGGAAATAGCATCTCTTCTAGATGAACGAGTGACATGCTTCTGTAACAAAACCATATTTGAGAATGAATAAAATTAGCACTAGTTAAAAGCATGAATGTATGTAAAGGTACCTGAGGGAAAGAGTAGCTGTGAAGAAAGGCTTGAAGGGTTGGGGAATTCTGCAGCAGGGACATCATTGTTGTTGTGTGAGACTGAGCATGCAAAGAACAATGTGACCACATGTTATGTGGTTGAGGACTCACTTTTTGGAAGTTTCACTTATCCACATCACAATCCATAATAGCCTTGGTGCTTTTCATTTGTTCTTTCATATCCTCCTTCTCTCACTTCAAGTTCGAAATGCTATGCTATTTTAAATGCTTATTTTTAAATTAGTAACTTTTAATAACTTTTTGCAATAATATTTTGAAATTAAATCCTCTCGTACCTGTACATGCTATATAATGAACGCATATAATTTGCTTTTATATAATAAATTTAATTTCAAATTATTGAAAATTGGATATTATTTGTGTATTTATTAATAATTTTGTATATCGACTTTTATGTTGGTTGCCAAAGACCTAACATAACCCTACTCCTTAACTTGAGCTTAAAATCGGCTAATACATATGTAAAATTAAAGGATTGAGAAAAAATTATTGTTGCACATATTGATGAAAAGATAATAGAAGATCATTTATGATAAGTTAGACATATAAAAAGTTCACAAAAGATGTTAATTTTAGTCATGTAAAAAAGAAACAAGGAAAAACAAAAAAAGATATTGTAGAAAGACATGTAAATAATATTTTTGAAGTTTTGATTTTTAATCGTGTTGAATGGTAATGTGTAATCTATATAACTTGTTTCATTGAATGAGATAAAAACGTTGACATTGTTATTATTGTAGTTATATGTTTTTTTTCCTTCTATAACACATGTTTTTTTTTAAGTTTTATAATAAATTCAATTAATATTTTTCTTTGATTAATTATTCAATAAAAAATTATTTCCAAGTTTATTTTTGGGACACATGATCTCACCATTATTTAATATTTTCTTTTACATATATTTTAAATTTTCTCAAATCATTATTTTTTTATAAAAATTCTTCCATGTTAAATTATTTTGTTACCTCATTTTTCTTAAAATATTCTTTGAATTTATATTAATATGCCTGTTGGAAATGTAAATCATAGTATTCATTCTTATATGAATGGGAATGAAAAACAAGAGATACTCTTTCTCGAAATATGAACAAATGGAAGTTTAACTCCTAAGGAAGCGTTTTATGAAGCCTCCCGAAATTTGATTGATTTATTTATTCCCTTTTTACACGTAGAAGAAGATAAATTTAATTTAGAAAATCCATGAGTAAATATTTCGTAATAACCTCATTAGACCGTACATCTTTCTTGGTATATTCAGATAGTAGATAGGAATATAAACATTTTTTTATTTTAAATCTCAGCTATTTATATGATCAAACTAATCATTTCAGCTTTTTAAAACTTTCCTCTTTTCTCTTTAAATCTAATTTCTTTATTTTTTTTTACTTGTTTATCTGATTACTTTTATAATTTATTTATTTAAACTTATAAGTTTAAATTTTATTCAAATTAAAAATATCGTACAATGCACAAAATAACTTGCTAGTTTGAATTTGATACTCAAAATTCATTCACGTTACCTGGTCGAATGATACACACCTATGGACCTTGGGAAACATCTTTATTTTCTTTAATTGGGGATTTATTCTGCCATCCTCTGTAGAGTCAAATGGTGCAGACTTTACTCGTGTTTTATTTCAATTTTAAAATATAACCAATTGACCCGGTATGGTCAAATGATTTAGACTTAATTCTCTTTTTTTCGAATTCTCCGTCGTGTTTTTGAAAAACAAGAATTGGCCCTTGACTGTGAATTGTTTGTTACATTATAGAATCTTCCTCTATAAATGCTATAAAACTACCTGTAATTGTTTTAAGTTTTAAATATAAGTAATAGTTTCTTTAAGAAAAATATAAGTAATAATTAATTATACTGATTTCATTATGTTTTCATCTTGTATAGTTGAGCGCCAGGTAGGAGAGTTTGATCCTTATTTTTAATTTATTTTTACTTGAATTCTAATGAACTCTCAAGAAAATAAAAAGACGAAAAAGTGAATTGAATAATCAAGAGAGATAAAAATAATACTAAGTTCAAGGTAAGAGACGAATTGTAATCTTCTCCAGCCAAGATACCATTACCAACTTAATATCTTGTAATATTTTTAACCTTTAATTGGTCATTGCACAATAATTTAGGAAGAGGAAAAAAATTGTAAAGTACAATCCTAATTTCAGTTGTAGAGAAAATTTTGTTGTTGGAAAAGAAGAAGATTCATACTATTCTAAAACAAAAGAGTCAGGATTTGATGTTGAAACTTTGAATAAGCAATCCTTCATATATTCTTCCACGCCCTCTCTTGTCTAACAAAAAAATAAAAAATGTTAGTCTAACTTTGAATAAGTTATCCTTAAACCCTCCCTCCGCGCCGTCTCTTGTTAGTCTAACATTTTTTTTTAATTACTCATTTATTTACTTTTTTTAGAGAATTATTCATTTATTTATTATACATAATCTTTATATTTTAGTTCTTATACTTAATTTTTTTTTGTTTTAGTTTCTGCATATATATAGATTAATTTGTTTTAATCTATGCCATTCAAAATCGTAAGAACTAAAACAGATTAAACAATATATATGTATATGGATTCAAATGAGTTAAAATTGTATGTATAGAGAATAAAATATGTAACTTTAAAATGTAGAGATTCAAACGTTAGGATTGTATATGAACTAAACAAGTAAGTAAACTTTTTTTCCCACTTGGTTAAGTTTAGTGATATGGTCCTATATACATTTCCATAATAAACTGATAAAAGTGAGTGACAATGCACAAGAATCCTTTCCATAGTAGCAAGCTTTTGCCAGATAACGAATGTGACTTGAAACCACTAAAGATAAGTAAAAAAAGATGAGTGACAGCATAGAGTATAATTAATTAACTTTCTTGCACTACTTCTTCCATCATTCATGCGCCTAGTCTCCCAAATTTCAGAAAACTCTAAGAAGAAAATGGGTGACATTTGAGAGTGCCTCATCTATCAGCTATGAATTGGCCTAATAATTAGTAAGAAAAAGTCAAAAGAGGGCCCTTGAATGCCATCAAGCATGAACCAGAAACACAATTGAGCACTCTAGCACTCCAGCACTATGAACATTTGCACAAATTCTCAATGTTTTTTTTATTTATTTTTTCTTTTTCGTTCTCCCCTTTTCTTTCTCAATTTTATCCCTAGTGGTCCTTTCGTAACTCCCAATCCCAAAAAGGCAAGAACTATAATGATTTCATCGACAAATAAGAAAACTTTTAAAAACTTTTAGATACACAAAGGAAACTTCAACAAACTACCTTTTCATTATTTTTATTATTAATAATGTTATTTCTTTTTGACATTTTATCTGTTTTCTTTATTTTATAGATAACTATTATTTTCATATAATAATATTAAAAATGTTCCCCATTTGTGCTACAAATATATTTTACCGACCGTGAAACTGTTTTAAAATAAAATAAAAATATTTTAACTGATTAAAACTAAATAAAAGTAGCAGTTAAACAATGGATTTCTAATATTATTCCTCGAATATTTTTTAAGTAAACCTACCCACGGATGAATGTGTTTATCAGCTAATTTTAAGCGAAAACAACAATTTAAACAAGTTTATATACAATTAATTATTTGTATAAAATATATTAAAGAAAATGTCATAATTATAAATCTTTTAGTTATTACTTGTAGCAATTAACTTTACTATAAGTATTTTTCAAAACGCAATATAAGGATATCTTATTGAATATGAATATCAAACATTTTTTTTTCTCATTTGAGATTTTAAAAATGATATGAGGTGGGTCAATATTTAGATCATATAGGTGTTTAAGAAAATTATTGGTGCTTTGGTAATAGTAGAGTCTAGAGTGGCATGTTGAAGGGTGGTGGATCCTATAAGGATTATGATCTTTCTCCTCCTCCACCGCCACTGCACTCACTCTTCTCCCTATGTCGCCGATGACAATGACGACAAGGCCTTGAGATCGGGCAACCTTTGCATGTTTCTGATGACTCACCCAACCAGGCAATCATCACTGACAATGACAACGGCGGCGACAAAGTTCATCCCTCAACTACCTATCTTTGATCGTTCCTTTTCTTTGTCTGGTGTGTTGATAATTACTTGCAACTGCATGTATATGTGAAATGTAGAGTTTTAGGACGCTCATTTTTTCATTTAGAATCAATCAACGATGGAGGTTTATCTTGTAGTCTTTTTATAGAGTATTTAACATGATAAGACAATTGATACAATGGGGTGGAGTGCATAAAGCAATTTTTGTAGAGACATCATCATTTTAATGTTCATTTGTATGAGGTTCAATACATGATCTGAGACAAAGATATAAGGTATTGACTTTAGTTTGGATCAAGTTAAGTCCTGATGTCCTTCGCAGCCTAAGGAGTGTTTGGCTAGATGACACAATTACCAACTTACCACTTACCATGTTGACCTAGGTGAATGTCAAATTATAAACTTTATGACCTTTCGAGTCAAGTATATCTAGTTCAAAGACCTAATTCGGGACAAAAATATTAATGCATGATTGGATTCGTGTTGTATGATCCAAAATCACATTGAAATATCATTTAATTCAATTTTAGGTATTTGGGTGAGTGTGATAAATTTGATTATGAATGAAATTGATTTTATAAATTAATTTTGGTCAAAATCAATTTTGAAGTGATACAATTTATATTTGTATATTTTATTGTATTTTTAAATAATTGTCTGTTTTATTCTAAAACCAATTTAATAACAAAGTAATATATGTTTTTATTTAATGTAAAAGTTACCTAAATTTAGGTCAAATGAATCAATATTGAATCTAGAATAAGTTATTAAGATAAAACTAAATCAATAAATGATGAATTATTTTGGTAAAATAAAATAAGTAAAAGTCTTAAAAAGATTTTGTTAGAGATTATTAGTTTATAATAACTCATACATATTATTTAATCAACTGACTTAAAATACTTTAAATATAATTATATAAAACATTTACAACAACTCATATTATAGTGTAATTATGTATATAAAAACATTAAATCTAACCTTGAGAATAAAATTTAAAAAATGAAAATGTAAACACATTAATCGATCAATTCACATATTATAGTGTAATTATGTATATAAAAACATTAAATCTAACCTTGAGAATAAAATTAAAAAAATGAAAATGTAAACACATTAATCGATCAATTCAAATTAAAACATCTAAATTAGAATACCAAAAAAAAAAACATCTCTGCGCTCCTTCACTTGGCACACAAGCACGTAACACATGTCATTTCTAACGACTCTCACTCAAGGACCCTAACGTAATTTTGCACCCACACAAAACCATAATCCATCATCATTGAGCGTGACTTTACCAAAACACCCTTCTCCGTTGTTCCAGCTTTGCATGCATGCCTTTGTCGTCACAGCGCACACTCACTGTATCTGTGTCCCTAAAAAGCATAAACCCATAAACAAATCAATTAATATTTAACCAAATATTAATAAATACTCATAAATTAGGAAAATACCTTAAAGCACATCGACGCCGGCGTTTGACCGTTAAACCTATAAAAAAAAAACAAAAAAATAGAAACAACTCTCCCAAACCCGAAGAAGGAGAAGAAGAAGAAGAAAACGGGAGAGGGTTCACAATTTTCGCGTGTTGCCTCGGGTAACGATAGTTTCCTCTCTCCGTGCATCGTTTCCGACCTGAGAAGGCGTAAAAGGAGACGGCGACGGCGGTGCCGGCCAAGGCCAGGACGACGTCGTTCGCCGGAAGAGGAAAACAAAGAGTCGGAGTTATAATCCAAGGATTTTAAGTTTTTGACTGGATCTGCTGAATTGAGAATTTTCGTTCGGAGAGAGTTTTCGTTTCCGTTTCGGCAAGAGAGAAGAGATGATGGTATCGAGAGGTTTGTTCGGGTGGTCCCCGCCGCACGTGCAACCGCTCACACCGGTTTCGGAGGTGTCGGAGCCTCCGGAGTCGCCGTCGCCGTACCTGGACCCCTGCGCCGAGACCTCCGCGTCGCAGCAGGTGGAGGCGGAGGAGGAGATGGAGGAGCCGGAGGAGATCGAGCCGCCGCCCGCCGCGGTTCCGTTTTCGCAGCTCTTCGCATGCGCCGACCGCTTCGATTGGTTCCTCATGGCAGTCGGTTCCGTAGCTGCTGCGGCGCACGGCACCGCGCTCGTCGTTTACTTGCACTACTTCGCGAAGATCATCCACGTGCTGCGGTTGGATCCTCCGCACGGCACGTCGCAGGAGCAGTTTGACAGATTCACCGAGGTTAGATTGTGGTTTTCATGCGCAAACCCTAGGTTTTTGCTTTAATTTGTTTTGTCCTTTGTTTAAGGCTGAGGTGATGTTTTACCGTTGAGATGTAATTGAAAGCTTTAATTGTTGAATTCATGGACAAGCTTTGTTGTTATTAGACTGGGTTGGAGGTAATGATGATGCGTATGTGCATATAGCTTGTACATGTAGGTTTTCGTTTCTGATAGTTTGATTTGGTTCACTTGGCTACGAAGGTATTGTTAGGGTTTAAGGCTTTAAGCTATGTATTTCAAAATGTGTCTTCTATTTTTGTTGTTCTTGTAGTCTTCTAGGCTGCATGTACTGTTCTATTAGTTTTTTGGTTTCGTGTCTGGAACTAAATTGGTCAATATGTGGGAACTTCCGTGCGGAGAAAATTAGAAAGTTTTGGCGATTTACATTTTCTAAATCATTAACTCCTGCTGTTTCTGTAATTGATTGGACAATGAGGAGTTCAAGAAAATTGTTTAGTTCTGCTGATTTTGTCGTTGCCTTGTCTGCTTCTGAAAATTGATTATTTTCACTGGCTGTGGCGGTGCACTGTTTGTTTTCATAATTTCTCCTCTTGCATTGAATTGGTGCAATGTTGCTTTAGGTATTTGTGCAATTAAATTTTCATGGAATGTCTAAGCCTTGTCTAGTTTGTATGCAATTGTAAAGGTAGATACTTTAGTACTTTTGAGATATTTGGTTGTATCATTTTGTAGTAATAAATGAAATCATCTTTGACTATTGGCCCTGTCCATAACCGTTTGTCAGTTGTCATAAATAATTTCATTACTTTAGTAATCTGTAGTTTATTTCAACTCAATGAGTTGATTCATACAAGAGTGTCTCTCCCATGGTTAGTTGAGTCACGGAGCTAATATTTAAACCTATATATCAGCCTGAGCTTTTGGAAGTGAGCTAGCTTACAATTTTTTTTTATCTCATAAACATACAAGGATGAAAGTGGGTTAGGATTCCAGTTAGGATTTAATTGGTTATCTTTTTCTAGGGTGAATTTAAGTTTAGAAACATCTTATTGAGGTTAAATGACTTGCAATTTTCAGAAAATAGGAAGGGATTTTAAAGAAAGTTTCTTTTGTATTTGATTGCTGTGGAAAGTACCCGTGGAAAGATGGCTTTCTATTTGATATCTTTAGAGTTTTGATGGGATTGCTTTGTGTTGCTGTCTGCCAAGGAAAATAAATCTGGAAAGAATACAAAATTAAAGAAAGCAGGACCATGTATTGGAGAAACCTAAGCACCACACTTCACATCTAGGGTTTGATTGCATTACGAGGGTACACTTGGTCGCAATTTGCTGCCATAATTCATGAAACTGATCATTTCATTAAGAAAGCAAAGATGTTACAACTTTTTAAAGAGGCCTCTTATACTATAACTTATCCTTCATTGGTATGGAATAAAGTATTCTGTAAGGATTTGGGCCTCCAGCTATTATGTAGACAAAAATATCTTAACAAGACCGGATTTCAGCTAAATAACATAAGCCCAATCGCAAATTCAACCCAAGACCATGAAACGAAAATTATGATATCCCGTTGGGTTGAAAATACTTGAAGTTTTATTCCGAGATAGGGTGGTTAGAATCTTCTACAGTTCTACTTGTATTTGTCTTGTGAGTTGTGAGTGGTGGCCTGATTATTTCTTTTTGATTTTTGCAAAGGATGGTAATTATTATGGTGGTTACAATTTTGTCTCTCCTTGTCAAGAATATAGAGAGTAAAAAAC
Source organism: Glycine tomentella (assembly GCA_007407185.1). NCBI lineage: Eukaryota > Viridiplantae > Streptophyta > Magnoliopsida > Fabales > Fabaceae > Glycine > Glycine tomentella. The sequence goes on from PYAF01001986.1 coordinate 1,484,425, forward strand.
AGGAAGGAAAGGTAAGGAAGCGGTTAATATATTGAATAAAAGGCGTTGGTTGTACTGATCCTACTCCCGTATTTATATTGAGAATATTGTTATTGGTTTCACAATGGCACATATCCTTTCAGTTAGAGTGCAGTACAAGCAGCTACTTCCTTAAATCCATTATACTTCCCTAAATTACCAAACTGTATGAAGACTTCAGACAATAATACAATTTTAGGAGGTACTAGCTGTTGGGTGTTTTATGAACTGGTAACATTTACCAGGTTATTGTGGATAACTAGCCTTAAAAGCTACATATTTGTGACTTGTGTTAATTGTTATCTGGTATTCTTGCGTTGTAAGTACAGCTTCAAAATACATTCTATTTGTGTTTGGCCTTTTGAGCTCTTGGAGGAGAGAGAGTAGAAGGATCTGAAGGCTTTTTTTTTTTTTTTCCCATGCAATTGATTTGGTTTTTTTATTATTTGGGGGACCTTTGAGATAGAAAGCATGAAAAGCTTAAAGTCAGGGGAACATACTTTTCCTCTTCATTAATGAGCATGCTGAAGTTTTACTCCATTTTCTACTGTTGTCATTGTTTCTCTTAACTTTTTCATAATTGAGTCTCTCTTATTCTTTGTTGGTCTGCTTTTGGTATACCTTTTGTTATTTGAAATTTGAAAAGAGGAAACTTCAGAGGTGAAATTATCTTCAGTTTTCCGCAAGGCATTGTTGTTTGTGAATCAGTGGACTTTGGCTAACTTACTTTTTTTCTCTTCTGCAGCTTGCTTTAACTATTGTTTATATTGCTGTGGGAGTTTTCATTGCTGGTTGGATTGGTAAGTTGAATGTTTATTTAATCATGAGAAGTGTGCTTTACAAGATGTTGCATATAAGTCTTGTGCAATTCTAATGCTTTTCCCCTCCTGTTAAATAGAGGTTTCATGTTGGATTTTGACGGGAGAACGGCAGACTGCTGTCATCAGGTCAAGATATGTTCAAGTACTACTTAATCAAGACATGAGTTTTTTTGATACTTATGGGAATAACGGAGACATTGTGAGTCAAGTACTAAGTGATGTGCTGCTTATCCAGTCGGCCCTTAGTGAAAAAGTATGTCTTATTTTAATCATGTGTATAAATTACTTCCTTTGAAAATGTTAATTTCTCTGCATTTAATATCTTTGGACATATGTCTTGTATAATGTATTTATATGTTTTTGATGATACAGGTTGGAAATTATATTCATAATATGGCTACATTCTTCAGTGGTCTTGTCATTGGCCTTGTCAATTGTTGGCAGATTGCTTTGATAACGTTAGCCACGGGTCCATTTATTGTTGCTGCTGGAGGAATATCAAACATATTCCTCCATAGGCTTGCAGAGAATATCCAAGATGCATATGCTGAAGCAGCTAGCATTGCTGAACAGGTTGTTTATTGTTTGATTTTAATTGTGTTACAATGAATCAAGTACTTTCCTCTTTTCCTGTGTTTATGCACGAGATAGTCATATAGATGAATGCTTCAAGATTTTTGCTAGTTATTTTCTCTATAGCATGATGGAGTCAGAGTCTCAGAGTATACATAGAGCTATTTATATTTGACATCTCTGATTATTGTGTATGAAACAGTTTTGAAGTAGGAAATGCTCTGATTGCCCTGATTGCTCTGTTTTGTTAATAAGATCAGAAATGCTTCAATTTTATCTTTATTTTTTTTAATATTTTGAATTTGAAGTGGTACTCGTAAGAATGGTGAAGTGTTTTAGTGCTACTGATTCTCAATATAGATAATTTCTTGTGTTGCAGGCAGTTTCCTATATAAGGACATTGTATGCATTTTCAAATGAAACTTTGGCCAAGTATTCATATGCAACATCACTGCAAGCTACTCTTAGATATGGTATATTAATCAGTCTTGTTCAAGGGCTTGGTCTTGGATTTACATATGGACTAGCAATATGTTCTTGTGCATTACAACTCTGGGTTGGAAGATTCTTGGTTATTCATGGAAAAGCGCATGGTGGTGAAATTATAACAGCTCTTTTTGCTGTAATTCTAAGTGGCCTGTGAGCATTATTCCCACCCAACTCACATATTTTCATATATGTTAATTATTTCACCTAAATTTTTTGTTACTTTTATTCAGGGGATTGAATCAAGCAGCGACAAATTTCTACTCATTTGATCAGGGACGAATAGCTGCATATAGACTATTTGAGATGATAAGTCGGTCATCCTCATCTGTTAATCATGATGGCACTTCCCCTGATTCTGTGCAAGGAAATATAGAGTTCCGGAATGTTTATTTCAGCTATCTGTCTCGTCCTGAAATCCCTATCTTGAGTGGATTTTATCTCACTGTACCTGCTAAGAAAGCTGTAGCACTAGTTGGCAGAAATGGCTCTGGAAAAAGTAGTATTATTCCACTCATGGAGCGTTTTTATGATCCTACATTAGGTCATTATTTTCCCCTTCATGCAGTATGATTTTACTATTGCATTCAAAGTGCTCTCTATTGGTCATTTGCATATTTAAATTGATTTTCCAATCTGTGATTCAGGAGAAGTTCTTTTAGATGGTGAAAATATCAAAAATTTGAAACTGGAATGGCTGAGGAGCCAAATAGGACTAGTCACCCAGGAGCCTGCTTTGCTCAGTTTGGGTATAAGAGACAACATTGCTTATGGGAGGGATGCCACCATGGATCAAATTGAAGAGGCTGCTAAAATAGCTCATGCACATACATTTATCAGCTCATTAGAGAAGGGTTATGACACACAGGTAAAACTTGGTTGCATTATCATGTTTCCTTTAGAGTGTTATTTTTAATTGTTTCCTTTAAGTGGCAGTGAGGTTTTAATTTCCAAAACTGGTGCTTTTGGCTTTCAGGTTGGCAGCGCTGGTCTAGCTTTGACCGAAGAGCAGAAAATAAAACTTTCTATTGCTAGAGCTGTGCTTCTAAATCCATCAATTCTTCTTCTTGATGAGGTTACTGGTGGACTTGATTTTGAGGCTGAGAGGGCTGTTCAGGGGGCTCTGGATTTGCTTATGTTGGGACGCTCAACAATAATAATTGCTCGAAGGCTTAGTCTCATAAAGAATGCTGACTATATAGCCGTTATGGAGGAAGGTCAGCTTGTTGAAATGGGTACTCATGACGAATTATTAACACTCGATGGCTTATATGCAGAGCTTCTTCGATGTGAAGAGGCAGCAAAACTTCCCAAGAGGTCACACTTCTTCCTTTCCCATGCATTATTGTTTGTCTACCATAATATAACATGGATCTCTTAAAATATTGGGATGTTGAAAGAGGCAAGCGTTTGTTAAGAAAAATATTTCCTAGAATAATAAACTAATAATTTTTGCACTTCTTTAGTGCATCTGAACGACCACTGAACTACAGCATTTAACATTTTCTGTTTGAATAATGTTTAAGATATTCCCACTGGCATTTTGATGGCTTACATTTTTTTCTTTTTAATGATCACCAGGATGCCTGTTCGAAACTACAAGGAAACTTCAGCCTACCAAATTGAGAATGATTCTTCAAGTCATAGCTTCAAAGAACCATCATCCCCTAAAATGATGAAGTCACCCTCTCTTCAAAGAGTTTCTAATGTATCCCGACCTCCAGATGGCGTCATTAACTTGCTAGAATCACCAAAAGTCCAGAGCCCACCACCTGAGAAAATGCTTGAAAATGGTCTGGCATTGGATGCAGCAGATAAGGAGCCATCAATAAGAAGGCAGGATAGTTTTGAAATGAGACTGCCGGACTTACCCAAGATTGATGTTCATTCTGTGCATCGACATATGTCAAATGAGTCTGATCCCGAATCTCCCATTTCACCTCTTTTAACATCTGATCCTAAAAGTGAACGCTCCCATTCACAGACTTTTAGTAGACCACTTAGTCATTCTGATGATGTTTCAGTTAAAATGAGAGAAACAAAGGGTGCACGGCATCAAAAACCACCGCCACTGCAGAAGCTGGCTGAGCTTAGTTTTGCTGAGTGGCTTTATGCTGTGTTAGGAAGCATAGGTGCTGCTATCTTTGGGTCTTTCAATCCCCTTCTTGCTTATGTTATTGGTCTTGTGGTGACAGCTTACTATAGAATTGATGACCCTCATAACCTTGAACGGGAGGTAGACAGGTGGTGCTTGATCATTGGCTGCATGGGTATTGTGACTGTAGTTGCCAACTTTTTACAGCATTTCTACTTTGGTATTATGGGAGAGAAAATGACAGAAAGAGTTAGGAGAATGATGTTCTCAGGTTCATAACTCCTCTTTTGCAGTGTTTTTATTTTAAAAATTGTATAATTTTGAACATTACTTAACCTGCTTCCATAATAATGGCAGCCATGCTACGCAATGAAGTGGGATGGTTTGATGATGAGGAAAACAGTGCTGACAATTTGTCCATGCGATTGGCCAATGATGCTACTTTTGTGCGAGCTGCTTTTAGCAACAGGCTTTCCATATTTATACAGGACAGTGCTGCAGTTATTGTTGGTCTTCTCATTGGTGCTTTGCTGCACTGGCGGTTAGCACTTGTGGCTTTTGCAACCCTTCCTATTCTCTGTGTTTCTGCCATTGCCCAGGTTTGCACCTGCTGAAATATAACTATTTTGAAATGAATGTTATTAAATTATTGTACCTGTCCTAGATAAGTGATATCTGTGAAATACATGGTTTTTATTTTCTGGATCTTTAAATTATATGAATTAATGAATGGCTTGCCAAAGATTGCTAAGAATAATAGGAGTCTGGTTTATTTACTTTAATTTTCTGCATGAAAACCATATTAAATGCAGTCTGCTCAAATATTGCAGAAATTTTGGCTTGCTGGATTTTCGAGGGGCATCCAGGAAATGCACCGAAAGGCATCTATGGTTCTTGAAGATGCAGTTAGGAACATTTACACTGTTGTTGCCTTTTGTGCTGGCAATAAGGTAATGGAGCTCTACAGGCTGCAATTAAAGAAAATATTTAAACAGAGCTTTCTTCATGGGATGGCAATTGGTTTTGCATTTGGCTTTTCACAGTTTCTACTTTTTGCTTGTAATGCCCTGCTACTTTGGTACACTGCAATATGTATAAAACGTGGTTACATGGATCCACCTACTGCACTCAAGGAGTACATGGTTTTCTCATTTGCAACATTTGCACTTGTGGAGCCTTTTGGATTGGCTCCTTACATACTTAAACGACGAAAATCTCTCATATCTGTGTTTGACATTATAGATCGTGTGCCTAAAATTGATCCTGATGATAGCTCAGCATTGAAGCCACCCAATGTATATGGAAGCCTCGAGTTAAAAAATGTTGATTTTTGTTACCCATCTCGTCCTGAAGTGTTGGTATTGAGCAATTTTAGCCTCAAAGTCACTGGGGGCCAAACAGTTGCTATTGTGGGAGTTTCTGGGTCAGGAAAGAGCACTATAATATCTTTGATTGAGAGGTTTTATGACCCAGTTGCAGGCCAAGTTTTCCTAGATGGTAGGGACTTAAAGCAATATAACTTGAGATGGTTGAGGAGCCACCTTGGTCTTGTTCAGCAGGAACCTATTATCTTCTCAACAACCATAAGGGAAAACATTATATATGCAAGGCATAATGCAACTGAAGCTGAGATGAAAGAGGCTGCAAGAATAGCAAATGCTCATCATTTCATTAGCAGCTTGCCTCATGGTTATGACACTCATGTTGGGATGAGAGGTGTTGACTTAACCCCAGGGCAGAAACAGAGAATTGCAATTGCTAGGGTAGTGCTGAAAAATGCCCCTATCTTGTTGTTGGATGAAGCTAGTTCAGCAATTGAATCTGAGTCAAGCCGAGTAGTGCAAGAGGCTATAGACACATTAATAATGGGAAACAAGACAACTATTCTAATAGCGCATAGGGCTGCAATGATGAGGCATGTGGACAATATTGTAGTGCTTAATGGAGGACGGATAGTGGAGGAGGGCAGTCATGATACATTGGTAGCAAAGAATGGTTTGTATGTCCGACTGATGCAACCTCATTTTGGTAAGGCTTTGCGTCAGCATAGGCTTGTTTAGGATGGGGAGTATGTGATGATGTGACTTGTGAGTAATTGCTACTAATTGTTGGCTCATTTTCTGCTTGAGTTGAATCACTGGTGACTTCTGCACCTGAAGGGTTTTTCCAAGAATGTGGGGTGGAAACTGGAAATTGTGGGTGGCAATGGGAATGATGGGGCTTGGATCAGCACCTGGCATTTGTAGGCATAGGAAGAGAATACTGTAGGACAAATAGATGTGTAAGAATTTAAATATAGGATTTTGGAGTTTGGTTGGTTTTGCGGACTTGGGTTGAATTCTTTTGGAGTCAGGCAGCGTAGACTGAGGGTGTTTTCTATCCATGGCATTAAGTTGTTTCTCAAGAGAGAGTGGAATCAACACTAATTCTACTGAGTTTAGGTGACTCTTTTACTGGACTTCCTTTTCACTCTCCCTAACTACGCGTGGATGATGCACTTATTCATAACTGTAATTTTGTTCTTTTTTCTTTTCCAATTTGTCATAATTGTAGAAAGTTCAGATCGAAGAGTTGTAACCTCTGTATATATATATATATATATATATATATATATATAGCAATAGTTTGGAAGGCATTCCTTTTGCTTCTTGAATCCTGAGTATTTTTCCCTACATATTGAATGCATATTTTCAAGTGTATTTGGCCAAGAATCTTAACTACGTTCTTAGTCTTTCATAACATTCATTTTTTCAATCCTTTTTACTTGAATAAAGATTCAAAGTTTAGTGCATTTCATTTTCCTGGTTCGCGTCCAATCACCTGCTTCTATTACATGAGAAGACTTCCGAGTTCTGTACACACAAATGCTTGCTTTCATTCGCCTCCTTTTGCCTGGTTTGAGCTGAAGCAGCTTTTCAAATTTGTTTTTTGCACGTTTGCTCTTCGAGCGTGACAGAAGAAGAGGCCAGTGTTCTGGTTTTTTATTTCCCCCCTTTTCAGTCTACCATTTTTTCTCTCTCTCTAGATTATGTATTTTAAGCAGAAATCTACACAACCCCACCAGTAGGTGTAGATGAATAATGTCGGTTTATGATAAAATGTTTTTTCATCCCTTCTCTCACTTATATATCTAAGAATGGTACTTCGGTTCAAAAGTCTAATCTTCCCCGCTCCCCCCATTTTTTACATGAAAAAAAATCACTTGTTCCAAATCTGTAGTCTTTGGATTTTGGTGCGCCCGTGTGTGAATTATTTAGAATCTATTTGAATAAACGTTTCAACGAGTACTTTTAAAAGAAAGAAAAATAAACCAGTTATTAATATTAATTTATATACTTCACTTTTATAGAAGTTTTTTATTTAACTTTTCTATAAATTGATTTTAATTTATGGAGAAAATTTGTTTATAATAACCCAGTTTTCTTAAAAAAAAAAAAAAAAAAAAATCTCATGCTAACAGCGTGGGAATGACGCGGTTAGCGTGGGGTGCGGCGCCAGTAGCATGGAGAGTGGCGCCGTTAGCGTGAGATCGCACCAGAAGGCTTTTTCCTTCGAACAACTGGCGCGATTAGCGTAAAAATGGCGCCGTTAGCGTGGGAGACGCTCCAGAGGCCATTTCTTGCGGCTTTATGGCGCGGATAGCGTCAGTTTGGCGCGATTAGCGCCATAGACGCGCCCAGTTGGCGCGGTTAGCGCCGTTTATGACGCGATTAGCGCCAGAATGCTCCAGGAAGCTTTTTCTTTCGAATTGGTGGCGCGATTAGCGTGGGGTGTGGCGCTATTAGCGCGGGAACGCGTACAGGGGGCCTATAAAAGGCTATTTTCGCGTTTTGGGAGAGAAAAACTGTTTCTCTTCTTCCTCCTCCAGCCCCATCCGCCATTGATGACCTTCCAAGCTCTCTAGACCTCTATTCTTCGATTAAACACTTGCTTTTACACCCAAACCTTGTGGGAAACCTCTAGTGAGCTTGAATCCTTCCTCATTTCTCCTTGAAACCCCCCAAATCAAAGAACCCCTTTTTCAAAGGAAGTTCGTAGAACTCGAGTTCGGCGAGGAACGGCGACGATTCGTGGTTACCCAAGCTAGGGGAAGTCGTCCTTGGGCCTTC
>PYAF01001986.1:1500707-1528863 GCA_007407185.1 Glycine tomentella
GTTGTGATGCCATGATGTTGTGTCATGATGAGTGAGCCAGGGTGGAGGAGATGCCTCCAAGGACCCTGAGCTTACTGAGATGTTTATCTCACCCCGTGTGGGGCTTGTGTTTTTCAGGTGATGCTTCTTGTAGAGGGGAGCAGTCTCAGGGCGGGAGGCCCCAGTAGAGACGGTACCTGCTTGGCCTTGGGCAGCAGAGAATGGCTTGGAGCTCGGCTCGGCTATGTTTTGTGTTTTGAGTTGTATTTATTCAGTTGATGTATGCCCTCGTGTGAGGAAGGATCCTTGGGATCATTAGCACTCGGATGCTATTCTTTTGTATGCACCGTGGGTGCCAGATGTTGTATTTAACTCGGTTATATATATATATATATATATGATGTGGTTCCCTCCTGTATGTTTATATCTTTGAGATATCTGTTTATCTGCCTATGGTTTGGTTGTATGATCTGGTTAAGCAGGGGCTTGTGTTGATGCTTGATGTGGGTTGTGATTCCATACATAATGTTATCAAGAAAATATGGTTCGGTTTTATGCTTCCGCTAGATAAACATGTTTTAATTAACTATGGTTAAGCGCTAATCTGATAATTATACAATGATAATACGTCGGGTATACACGGGGTGTTACATTGTTTATTTTCTTCCATCATAAGTATTTATTGACAAGTTTATTCAAACAAGATCTTATACTTTTGAAATCTGATATGTTTACTTTTAAAAGAAAAAGTAAAAAATAAGATCAAAGTAATTTGTTAAACAATGATATCCTTATTGGATTTGAAAATTATAAATAATTTAGGTTTAAAGTTATTTCTGGTCTTTATAATTTTATATTGTAAAATTTTGATCTCTTAAACTTTTTTACTACACATTTAGTTCTTATATTTTTAGTGATAATATGACGATGACATAATAATTTAACACATTATTACTTATTTTTATAAAAGTGATTACTATATTAGACACCCAACTTACAACCTATCAGTCATTAAAAAAATCAAAGGGTCGTCAAATATTAGGCTAGCCGGCACTTTCGCTAATGCTGAAATTATTATCAAGCAAAACCTTTTGTAAGAATCCTTTGATCTCCCACTTCAGCTACATCACATCACAGCCATACACGTGGCAAAACTATGACCAAGTTTCCTAATGAAGACTCCACTCCTTAGTCCTACGTTGCATGCTTACAATATTATAGTACAGTCTTACTGACCGTTTCCTTGGCCGTTAATTTTGGTTTTTAAAGTGCAAACAAAACTCTCACACTTTGCCTTCACTTTTTTAACCAAATTATATAGAAAAGAAAATCAAGAAACACATAGTTTCCCTTCTGTTTCTTGAGCTAGCTAATAATAATGGCAATGTATAGAATTGCAATTGGGACCCCTGGAGAGGCTGGCCAACCTGATGCAATCAGAGCAGCATTTGCAGAATTCTTTTCCATGATCATTTTTGTTTTCGCTGGGGAAGGATCTGGCATGGCTTACAGTGAGCACTCAACATAGTATTCTGTTTCACTCCAAAATGAGTTTTACAAGTTTATATATCCTAGTCCCATTTAAAGTTACATTGCAGTTTAGAATAATTTAAGTTACAAATGTTACAGACTATTTTTAAGACTTTAGTGTAAAGTTAATGCCAGACATTCGATATTTCTCTGCGCTCTCTTTGCCTCCCCTGATTAGGAGAAATTATTATATAGTCCAAGACCATCACATGTTTATAGTCTTGACCAATCTCTAAGTGGCACATAGTCTAATTTTTCAATTTACAAGAAAAAAAATAATAAAACTTTGATTACTTGTTATATAAATATTGATGGAATCTATGATGGTCCCGAACCATAGTTGCTTACATTTCTAATTAAAAACTAAGAGAGTGTTATAAAACAAAGTGGTAGGAAGCAGAATCACTCATACTTGTAATAGTTACATACTTCCATTCTAAATAATTCTAGCTACATAATATTTGTATACTTTTAAACAAGAGTTGAAAATTTCAACAAGACGTTCAATAGTTGTATCCTCGATTTTGATTGCTAGTGAAATGACTAATTAATAATTATTGGTTATTTTTCGCAGGCAAACTTACCAACAATGGACCTGCAACACCAGCTGGTCTCATTGCTGCATCACTATCTCATGCATTTGGGCTTTTTGTGGCTGTCTCTGTTGGGGCAAACATTTCTGGTGGTCATGTGAACCCTGCAGTCACATTTGGTGCCTTCATAGGAGGAAACATAACCCTGTTGAGAAGTATTTTGTATTCGATTGCACAGTTGCTTGGTTCAGTTGTTGCATGCATTCTTCTCAAGTCTGCAACCGGTGGAATGGTAACCATATTTCACCTTCTGCTTAAGCCTTAATTCACTGCTATTCATAATTTATAGTAACCTTTTGCACTCAATTCATGATTGAAACTCTTAATTGATTTTGCAATTTCTACATTGCAGGAAACAACAGGCTTTTCCCTATCACCTGGTGTGTCTGTCTGGAATGCATTAGTTTTTGAAATTGTGATGACTTTTGGGTTGGTATATACAGTTTATGCCACAGCAGTGGACCCAAAGAAAGGGAATGTGGGAGTTGTTGCACCAATTGCAATTGGCTTTATTGTGGGTGCGAACATCTTAGTTGGTGGTGCATTTGATGGTGCATCCATGAACCCAGCTGTGTCCTTTGGCCCTGCTGTGGTTACATGGTCATGGACCCATCACTGGGTCTATTGGGTTGGTCCATTCATTGGTGCAGCAATTGCTGCAATTATCTATGATAATATCTTCATTGGAGATGCTGGTCATGAACCTCTTTCAAACAGTGATTTCTAGATTTGTGTGGTTATTGTCCTCTCCACATTGAGGAGGGAATAAATTATTAGAGATGGTTAAGAATTAAAAGGATACTGAGTACTCTATGTTCTTGTAGGAATTAAGATTTCTCTTTTCTTTTATGTAATAGAGATGAAGAAGGAATTTTCTAGATGTAATCTTTAATGTTAGACCAATGAATTTGTCCTTTACATTAACTTTAATAATGTATTATTGTCTTGCACTTGCAATTGTAAAATTATGTTGGAGACAAAAGTAATTTTTTCAATGAATTATGATCTTTATTTTTGTGTTTAGTTTACTTTTATCTATTGAATTTGCATTAGAACTTGTGCTACAACATTTTTAACTGCAAACCAAACATGCTCAAAGAAATTTGAAAAAAAAGTACTTGATAAACAATTTTTTTTTGTTTAAAATTACTTTTTAGATTATTTTAGTATTAAATAATGAATTATTATAATTACATTAATTTTAATTATATTAAATATTAAATAAAAATGATTTACTCCAAATGATTAACGCAATGATATAATATCTTATTAAGTTCATATATGATTTATTTAATTGGAGAACTCGTGTTTAATATACATCATACACATAATTTAATTTTATTTAATGAAAAAATTTGCATTCAATTTCTACCGTGAACATAATTTATTGGTTCAACAGACAAAGCTGAATTAGTATGCGATTAAGTAGATTGAAGAATATTTGTGTTTTTTAAACCAGGAAAAAAAAATCAAAGATGATTTTACGCTTTAATTAACAGCCCGGACTTACATGCATATGTTTCGATAATCAATGTTTCAATTTGACTTAACCATGAATCTATAAATTTAGTTACACGTCGCTTTTAATTTGGAAAGAGGAAGAAGCTATGTTTTAATTGCATGAGCCGTGAGGCGTCATTGAAGGGGATGCATCCAATCACATTAATATGTTTTTTCTTTTCTTTCTTTCTTACCATATGTACATTTTATTTCTTTCTCGTATAAATTTTAAAAATGTTTCATTCATTTATTTATTTACATACACAACAATGTAAAGGTGTTTTATTTGAACTAAACACATTATAATTTTTTTAATTAATTGAGATAACTTTTCTAATAAAATATGGAGGTTTTGACCATTAGGAGATAATTTTTCTTATAATATTTTTTAATAAATATGGTGGAGATTCATGAAATATATCTAAATTTTGTAATTGATTTCTGATTTTTTATATTTTGTTGAATTCCTAAAATTTTAAAAATTTTGTGAGAGATCTATGGAATTAATCTCTATTCAAAACATAATGATTTATCTGTTAGTTAGATATGTTAGGTAGATAAGTATAAATTTATATCAGTATCAATGATTTGATGTAATAACTTTTTTTTTATTTTTATATATAATTCAATATAATAAACTATTTTATTTAAAAAATAAATAAGAATAAAGTGATTTGCAACTGCGTGAACACCCTCCACACTAGATTTTTTTTCCTTCATTCTCCCTCCACCTCTTTTCTTCAGCCAGTGACCACCCTACCCTCCTCCATGTGACATGCAACAGGAAATGACTCGTTGTCGTTCACAGCTACCGGAGGTGACTAGCGACGATGAAGGCCCCCTCCCTTTTTCTTTTCCCCCATTTTCCTCTCTCCTTCTCAAACGACATCACAATCGCAAGATTTCGATCTCCGGCGAACCCAAGTCCAACCATCTCTACACCAATGGTAGATCGATCGTCATCATAAGCCTAGTGAACCCCTCCACGTATCCCTCTACTGAGACCGTGCCTACTTTGTCATGGTGGTGCGATTTTCCCCAATGGCGAGTGGTTGGCCTCCGCCTACACGTCAAGCACTATTAGGATAAAGGGCACCACGAGATCTGTATCCTCAACGATTGTCTACTCCAAAGTCTTTAAATGCGTCACCACCTACGCATCGTGCCGCCACCACGGGATCTGTATTCTCGGCGTCAACGACACCTCCACCAATGTCAAAGAGCAACATACACATCAAAATCAAATGCATCATGATGTGTTGTTACTCATCAATCTTGAAATCAAACTTCTAAAAATAAGGCAATGATCTGTTTGTGTGGAAGGAAAAAATCATACCCGCAGAATTCAATAAAAATGTTTAACTCAGATGCACACAAAGTGTCCAACTAAATGCCGCAATGAAAAATGAAGTTAAAGAGTGAAAGTTCCTGAGTTTGAAGTAGGTACAGATGCTGTCGTGGGAGAGTTAAGAGAGGGAAGGTGATGAGGAGAAGAGAGGCGGTTGTTCGCTGGAGAGGAGGGAGTTGCCACTAGAAATTTCCACCCAACGGTAGCAAAGGCTGATCAGAGTGGTTTCCTGGATGGGGTTGGGAGAATCTGGTGTAACACGACCTATGATAATAAGATAGATATATTAATTAAAATTAATGGTCCACAATGAATCACTTGTTAAGATGACACATCATATCATTGATATATCTTACATGGCTCTTAATGTGTATCGTTGACGTGTTTAACTAATCAAGACGTTATCACGTTTTGAAAAAAGATTAACAACATGAACCTCGCACAAAATTTTTGAATTTTTAGGGATGCAATGAGAAACAAATTTTTTTCAGGGATGAGTTACAAAATTTGAGTATTTTTTAGGAATCCTCAACTTATTTAAGCCTTATTTTTTATCAGTGTCTTATAAATTTTAAAAATGTTGATAATGTTTCATTCATTTATTTGTTTACATACAAAACAATGTAAAGGTCTTTTATTTGAACTAAACACATTATATATTTTTTAATTAATTGAGATAACTTTTCTGATAAAATCTTTGAGGTTTTGACCATTAGGAGATAATTTTTTCTGATTTATTAAATGGGGACATTTTTTTGAATTATTTACCAAATGAGGGTAAATCGTATAAATGGTTACGACTTGAGATACAAAAGTTGTATGATTTTTTGGATTACTTTTTTAACGAAGTCATATCCATGAAAACATTATTTTATTTTTAGGTTACGACTTTCAAGTCGTGTGATGGCCTACAAGTTTAAAGTTTTGTATTTCCTAGTACTTTAAAATTGTGCATTGTCTATCTTTTGTAACTTTTTTCTTTCTAATTATTTGTAAGTTATTTATTTTCTATATTTATGTTTCTAATATTATTAATTATTATTTGCAAGAGAATTAAAAAAAATGTAAACAAAATACTTAAATAAAAAATGTAATGCATAGAGTTTTTTATTTTTAATATTAATAGTGCGATGATGTCCCACAACGGAAAGGTTAGCCGCTAGTCATATACATAATGAGATGGACGAATCAATTCCAAATAAGTTCAAGAAATGCTTATTGTGTAGACTTGAAGGATATAGTCATGGAAATTGTCCATATAAGCAAGTAGACCTCTAATATTGTGTGTACTTTCTATTTTTATGTTTGTGGATAATTAATATTGTTTTGGTTATTTTAATGTATTATGTTGTTTTTATTTTAATAAAAAAATTTATTAGTAAATTATTTTCTTATTTAAATTATTTTAAAAATATTTTTATTGTGTTCTTAGGAATAATTGTCAAAATTAAATAAGTTAATAATACTATAAAGTCGGAGGATAATTCACGACTTTAAAGTTGCAAGATATTAGCGACTTTAAAATCCCTGTAGTTCTATATGACTTTAGTATATTCAATTTAAAAAAACATTAATAAAATAAGAAAAGTCATAAAATAGTTTATGACTTTGTTAAAAAAAAAAAAAAACACAAAAGTCCCAAAAATCATACGGATTTTGTATATGAAGTCATAACCTTCCATACGACTTAACCCTACTTGGTAAATAATTCAAAAACTACCCCCATTTGGTAAATTAGAAAAAAAAATTGCCCCATAGTGATCAAAAGGCCAAAATCTTCCTTTTACTAAATACACCTTTAAATAAGCAATAAAGTTCCATCCACACTACATGATAATTGCTATGCATACTTAGTTTTTGCACTTAAATTACATAAGAATTATCTCATTCTTCACTTTTAATGTTTGGTTTGATAAAAAAGATAGGAATTTTGGCTCTTTTGGATTTTTGGCTTAAGAAAGTTAATGTTAATGAATTTTATAGTTTTAACTTTGTTTTTGTAGAGTTTTAGTACAACAATAATGGATTCAAAGATGTTGAAAGAACTTAATAAGCTCACTTAGCGCGCTTGTGCATTCTCAGCGCGATAAGCCCAACTTGGAGGGACACGTGTCAAGCATCTAGTGGTTATTTAAGCCAAGGAGATTGCCTAGGACATTTTTCTGGAGTCTAAAACCACTTTGGGAGCTTTTCTTCTTTCATATTCTCCATTTTCTTTGTTTCTTCTTGTTATTTTGGGTTTCTCATGACCATGGGAGGATAACTTACCCATTGTTGAGGACTTGGATACCAAAAACTCTATGATGTAATGATCATTACTATCCATTTAATATTATTTTAGTATTATTGCTTCCTTTCTATGTTTATTGCTTTGTTTATGGTTTGATCACCTATATACATGTATGTTGTAGTGTTTTAATTATTGGGGAATTTTTTACATTAAGAAATTGAAGAAACTTCTAAGTAACCCATATCTAGGAATGAAATGGTATTGATTAGCTTTATTTATGAACCTTTACTCTTAAAGCAAGTTACTTGGTTTAGCTTTCTAAGGGATTAGGAGTGAAATAAAGTGTCATGGGCTTTTTCACGTGAGAGATCATGGTTAGAGTAGATTAGTTGGTGAAAGTAACAGTTGAAATAACTTTAAATGGTAAAAAATCATTAACATCACATCAAGAATTCATTTGGTAGGTCAAACACCCAACACTTCTACAAAATATGCACCAAATTATCATTTTTACCTCCAAAGTGTTTGTTTTTCTTGTCTTTTTGAACCTTGCTCTATTTTTCACATTTTTATTACTCTTGAACCTTACATTTCTACACTTTTATCCTAAAATATATCAACTTTTCTTCATTCCATTGCTTAAAATTTGGTTTATACAAACTACGAGTCTAAACAAAGTATTTATAGACTCAACACTCGATCTTATCGTTTATTACTACTTGTACAAATTGATATGTTTGCCAAAGAATTAACACTACACTAAAGTGCTAAACAAATGCTTTCTTGTATCTATATATAAGACTCAATTGCCTAATTTTTCGAGATTAAGAAAAATGGTTAATTTAGTTGGTAATAATAAGTTTATCTTAAATTTTATAATTTTTTTCTAAAACTATCCCTTTAATTAATACTCTCTCTTATAATTGTTTGTCAATATATTTTAAAAATAATTAATAAAAAAATATTATAAATTGAATATTATAAAAATTGAAAATACCATTCGAAATTTGACTCTCATAAATAGAAACAAAAAAGTGAGTCACCTTCCATACTCACTTTTCATGACAACATCAATCAAGATTTTAAGGCAACAAAAAGCCAATAAAGAAAACAAAAATAGCTTTCAAATAAATGAGCCATCGATATTATATTTAAATATTTATATAGTTAGTAGCAATAACATAAAGAGGGGAAAAATAGACACGTTACAAGAATTACACATTGTTATTATTCAATATTTAATAACTTCCAATATTTTTTTAGAAACATTAATAAAGTATTAAATAAATACATTTAATATAATTAATAAACTTAAGAATTTTTAATTTATTAAAATATTGTTATTTTTTAAGAAATGAATATATAAAAATAATTAATAACAATTTTTTAATTTTAAATAAATACTAATATATTGTTTTTTATAGCAATGTAACGAATTTAAGAACTACTAGTTTTGAAAATTTAAGAAACATCAATGATATAATAAAATTAAAATTTACATGATAAAATATAAATTCCACATAAACATATATCAAACCTTTTCTTTTATTAGTTCTATATATGAAATGAGCGAGTGTTGTGTAGATAAATTACCCAACTTTTATTAGTAAGGCGTGTCGTGTGGTGTGAGCAATAGCAGCATAGACTTTGGTCCCCACCCTTGCAGGTGTATTTAATAGCTAATACTTTACAAGTAATTATTTTGTCTAATTAGGACGACACCCTATCTATCATCATTCATCACTCAATTCTGGATGCATTGCAGTCACGGTTTTCACACATTTAGTAGCTACGTAGTTATGATTTTTAATTAGGTTAAATTAGTTTTTTATTTCTTTAATTCAATTTATTTTTTAATATTTTTTTTAATTCAATTTGGGTATCTAATTTTTTAAATCAATTTAATTTATTACTGAACCCAAAAAATTAGAGGATTAAATTAAATTTAAATAATAAATCGGAGAAAAATTAATTTGATCTTTTGAATTATTCACTTTGAATTGTTGAATAAAAATAATTTATATTTTTTCTTCAATAAATTCGACTTAAAACATATCTATTTAAGATTTAAATTGTCCAAATTTTATTTGATATAAATTCGATAACTGGCTAAATGTGTGAACACGAAGGCTGCAACCAATTTAGATTAATCATGATTGTTCCTACACTCCGAATTCATGGGCAACAATTAATCCATTTAACCGTGAACACATGAATTGAGTTCTGTTCTAGAAGAAACCAATTTTAAGAGGACCACGAAATCCTTAGAGTCCATTCCTTCCATCAGCAAAATTGTTACTATCTTGACCTCAACATTTGTACTTTTACCACGCCAATTGAACTGGTCCTCGCTATGCTTCTCTCATGCAAACCTCAATGGTAAGAAAAGAATAAGAAAAATCTAATGGGTCCATTATCCATAGATACAAGCTTTGCGTCAATTCAAATCAACAAGTATTAAGAAACCTTGATCTGCTGAAAGATTTCTAGGTCAATTATAATATAATACTCAAATCACGACATTAAATTAAAGATATAGAAGGATTTGCCAGTTATACAAGCTACTCATAAAAGCTACCGAAATACACTGACAGTTATTGCCCCCCATTTGACCATATACATATGTTGTCGTAATGAAGGAAAAGTCCAATTTTGATCAATGAAGCGGTTACAGATAGCATTTAATAGCCTCCGAGAAAGGTTTTCTTTTAGAGATAATCATGCTTAATCATATATCTAGAACTCGAATTTGAATTTGTAATCACCGGTTAAAATAAAATAATCTCGTGATAATTGATTTGATCCAACGCTCGGTGGTAGCCTCCTCCGACAATTAATTACATTTATTTGTTTTACATATCTCCTTGTTGTGACTTGCCTAGTCCACATGAATTTTAAAGTTACAAATATATAGATGTCATTGTAATCTTAATCCAAACAAGACCATACTGAAACAATAGATTCATTCCATATGGGAAAGGATCTGTTTAGTAATCTACCAGACGAAATTCTAGGTCGCATAGTTTCATTTCTACCAAATGAATCATCACTAGAAACCAGCCTTCTTTCTACAAGGTGGAGAGACCTGTGGAATGAAGCTCTTGTCAAACATGGAAATCAAGAGGATATCATAGGTGTTGTTGCTGGTTTTATCACACGTTTTGAGGAGTTTGATCCATTGAAGCATCCTAGAAAGCTTCAATTTCACTTTGCTGAAGACAGTGTAGTGTCAGCAACCGTTGCAAATAATAACAAGCTTATGCTTGATTTCTCCCCTTGGAAAGAAGAGATTCAAGTGGGGTATGAGTTGGAGTTCAAGCTATCTAAGCAACACATAGCCACCTACCAGTCTTTTCCTTCCACTTTCTCAGTCAAAACCCTCTATTTGAAATCAGTGAGTTGTTTCACAAGTGAGATTGCTGCCTCCATCGTTTCAAATTTGGAGCATCTTGAGAACTTGGTTGTCATTGACTGCAAAGGGTTGGAATCTTTGAGTGTTGACTCCACCTCTGAGCTTCACATGTTAACCATCTTGGATTGCTTAGACTTGAAGACTCTCCATCTCAAAACTTCTAAGCTCAAGTCTTTTCGGTATCGTGGGCCTCTTCCTTTGATTAGGCCAGAATATCATTTCAACCTGAGTGATGCCATGCTTGATTTCAGATTAGGACTAAGCTGCATTGGTTTAAAGACAATGGATTTTGATGCAACCCTTTTAACAATAAAGAACTCTGAAGTTCTTACTCTGTGTAAATGGACTTTTGAGGTATGTCATGCTTGATTAATTGCAATTTTTTGTTATTTTTTCTATACATTGAGAAATCACACCATGGGTTGAACCTCTACCTAGTACTTCTATGCAAAATTCTGTCAGTTGACATATTCTTATAATATTAATATGGTGTCATATGGTTAGGGGTTCCATCCCCATGTCCATAACCATATGTATAGAAAAATATGTGTTGAGAGGTGTCAACATCTTAAATATTAGAATTTTGAAAGATTAGTTTCTGACTTTTGATTAGAATATAATTGGGTACATCCTGAAAAAGAATGTTCAAGATGTCTCATTTTCTTTTATGCTGTGAAGTATGAACAATTTAACTCCAAAAAGGTTCTCCTTTTCTAGGAATTAATATGGCCATCGATTTCTCCTCTATCTGGGAGCTTCAAATTCTATAAATTAAGAGAGTTATGGTGGATTGACAACTATCATGAGGATGAATACAACATGGATGCCTTGTTCTCCTTCTTGAAACTATGCCCTTCCTTGGAGCATCTTTTTGTGACTGTAAGTTTCTTCCTTAGGGATTAATTGAACCTGTTCTGCTAAGCTTTTAAGGTTTCTGACATAATTCTTTTTTTTTTTTTTACCGATTGATGTGCAGATTGATCCTGAAAGTTATTCGGCGGGGGGGTCCAATTCATGCTTAATGAAAGGGACTAAATGCACAGAACTGGAACATCTTAAACTGATAAAGTTTATGGGATTTTCAAGTCGAAAAGATGAAATCTCATTAGCTAAATGTTTAATTCATCTGATCAAGGGAAAGCCTCCAAAGATAAAGACTTCAGATGGGAATTGCTTGGATGCAGTGTTTGTGCAGTGATTTTTACATCAATGACATCACAGCAAATCAAGATTTCCTGCAAGTATCAAAGAAAGGAAAATTATTAATAAATCATGTACTAAGCATGTATGCAATGCAAGGTATTATAAATATATTTGTTTCTTGTGTCCTACTGCCTCTTTCTGTAGTCTTGAAGTTGAAGCAGGGGTATTTGTGGATTAAATTGATTCAGATTTAAAGAATAAAAACAAGGGATAATGTAATCATTTTTTAATGATGGCATCCAATTAATTTGGTTCAAAATATATTTTGATCAAAATACATCAATAACAAGTTTATAAACTCTTATATTAATTAATCAAAATACTAAATCCAAAACCAACGGAGATAAAATTAAGTTTGACTTTTGGGTAAAATAAGAAAGTTTCTAAATAAATATTGATAATATAAAAGATTTTAGACAAAATATTGTTTTTAATATGTATTCATTTATTTATTTATTTTTATTTATGTTGAATTGGATTCAAAAAGCTAGTTATTAATATTTTTATCTTTCAACTATTTTGTAGGTTTTAATTAGATTTAACTAGTTTTAAGCATTCTTGTTTTGAACCCCACAAAGAAAGTCTAGTAAGGTTTAAATATGGTTCCTAAATCCCTATTGTGGAAAAGAAGTCGACGATTACAATATCAATATTCAATAGTACACTCATCTAAATATTTTCTGTTTCTGTTGTTTGTTGCAATGAACAATTATAATCGAATTTAAGAGTCAGTTTTAACTACAGAACAAAGAAGACAGATAAAGAAAGAAAAAGGGAAAATTACACACAACATTACCATCTTAAATTTATAATAAAGTGATTTATGTTTATAAAGTTTTATGTAAAAAAAAATTGTGATTAAATTAATATAATATTTTACCCAATATAAAAACTATATTTTTCATTTTTACTTAAAGACGCTTTTAGAAGTAAACTAAATTTTTATTTCCCACTGATAAAAAAAGAAGAAGGAAACTTAATTTAAAAAAAAAAATTTCACTCAAAATCATATTTATTACCATCAAACGCACATGGGGATGGGGGTTACCAACCACCTAACGCCGGCTAACCCAACTTATGAACATTCGGTTATTAGCCCTAAAACTTTTATTGCTAAGGTTCCAAAAGGAGAAGCTCTTTCTGATCATATCCTTTAATCCCTCCAAACAATGATCTCATTATCCTTCTGCATCCAAACACTTAATTGACGAATTTTGGAAGGACAAAATAATGCAAAGAACCTATGATATTCATTGAGATCCTCCTGAAATTTCAGAAAGGAAAATTGCATGATGTGATCCAATAGTTTATAGTTGTTAAATTAAATTTATAATTTTTATATTGACTGAGGGTAGTCCTTAAAGAATTAATTAATAAATTTTAAAAAATATTATTTAATTAAAAATATTATAAGATGTGTTAACATTTTTTATTCTTTAATTAGACCCCTTGATCCATAAAAAAAATTAGATCCCCTTGAGGATATTTATTAGCATTATTTTTAAAATCATAAAAAAATCTCTATCCATCATTTTTTTCCCATCACTATGTGTCTATGTCTCTATTTGGTTTGGTATGGAGAAAATGAAGAGATTTTTTTAATTTACTTTATTTGGTTTAGAAATCCAGAGGAGACGATAAAAGAGCTACGTTTCTTTCCTTTTATCTTTCTCTTTCCTCTAATATTGGAGGGAAAAAATTTAAAGTTTTAGATTGGCAAATTAATTTTTTTAATCGTATTTTATCTTTCATCTCTTTTGTTATTATTTTTTAATAATAGTATTTATGTTTTGTCCCTCTTTTTCTTATAAACCAAATAAGATATATTTTTCTTTCCATCTCCTTCTATTATCTTGAATTAAACCAAACAAAAGGACCTTTTCTTGTCTTTTCTTTCCTTCTCTTCATTAACATTTCTCTTATTCCTTTCTCTAATTTTAACCAATCGCACGGTAAGACATGATTTTGGTATAGTTAAATTTGTTGTAATCTTTCATTTGGCATAGGTAGGCACAGTCATTGCAATGTAGCTTGGAATTGACTAGCATTTTAATTGAAATAATAGAGATTTAAGTTTAGATTTTGTATTCAAGTTTGTACTTATTTAGTTTAAGAAATATTTGTGGTTATATGTTGCTCATATGATAATGTAAGAGTGAATAACCATTTCAGTCCCTAAAACTATAATATAGTTTCAATTTAGTCCCTAAAACTATTAAAATATCAAAATAGTCTTTTAAATTTGTAAATCTTAGACAAATTAATCCATTTGATACAACAGTCAACTAATGCACGTACATGTTTCATGTCTTACGAACTAAAATAATAACCAACACACATGGTGCTTCCATCTGGATGGGACTAATAAATGACAACTGAAATAAAATGTGACCCACTCCAAGTTCCCTTTCGCGCTCTTGCTATTCTTCCTTTTCCTTAAACCTTCTCCACCTTCCTCGCTCTATACCTAAAGAAATTGATGTAGTGGCAATTAGATGATAATTGCCGGTGTAACGCAGTTAAGGTGGAAAACAAGATGACAAATTGACCCTTGTGATAAATGGTTAAAAGGACATGAAGATTAAATGGAGCAAGATAATGGATCTGCTCGATGTATTAACGATGATAATGAAGATATTTTATTGCTTTTGTCACCAAGCCTGATTCAACAGTTGAAGAAAACCATGTCAACAACGTTAGGGTCAAGGACACGTTTCCTTGTGGTGCATCGGGTTATGTTTCTAACGATTATCGGGAAGATCCATTGCCGAAAACTGTGACGGCGGGGACAAGGACAACATACTCAAGGAAATACTCAAACTCAGCTACGACACCTTGCCTTCAAGCAATTAATCCGGTTGCGGATATCTGAAGGGTTATTAGCACAAGATTCTTCTTCGAGAAGCAGCACCTACAAAGGCAGAATTAGGGACGTTAGGATGATGGGTCATCCCCTCCTAAAATTTGAAAATAAAAATATATATATTTTAAAAATTATAAAAAAATAAAAATGAAAGAAAAAAAATATTAAAAAAAGTGAAAGGGGAAAGAAAAAAATATAAAGAAAACTTAATAAAAAATATTAGAACAATAAAAAGGAAAAAAAACATAAAAGAAGGAAAAAATATATAAAAAAAGAGAAAAGAAAATGTAATAAAAATAAAAAAGGAAAAAAGTGATAACAGAAAAAGAAAAAAAGAAAGAAAGATGATAAAACAGAAAAAATAATAATAAAAAGGGAAAGAATAAAGAAGAAGAAAGAACACTATAAAAGAAGGAGATTTGGACACATAAAGAAGAAGAAAGAACACTATAAAAGAAAAAGAAGATATAAATCTTAAGAGAACAAAAAGAGTCAAAAAGTTGTGTCATTTGATACTGTAATTAGTGAAAGAGAAGAGTTTCAGATATCCATTCATTCATTTCTTTATCCTTCTTTTCTTCTCCTATTTATTGTTGTTGTTAATATTCTAAGATAAAATAAATTGTTATCTACTAAAGGATTAGTAAGAACTAGAAAGTCCATCATTTATCCTCCTTCTATTGATAGAGTGATTAGACTTGTATTCACTCTTCTATTTTCTATAATAATTACTGAAAGATCTTTCTCAACTATGAAAATAATCAAAACTAGACTTCGAAATAGAATCAAAGATCAATTTCTTAATAATTCTTTGATTACATATATTGAAAAAAAAATTGTTGAGTTTTAGCGCATATTCAAATATAGATGATTTTAACAATATGAAAACATGTAGAATAAGAGTCAAGTAAAGTGATTTTAATTTTTGTAATAGATTTTTTTAAATTTTTTCATATTAAATTTGTATAGAGTTTAAGTACTTTTATTTATAAAATATTTTTTTTTTATGTTCATCTCCTTTCAATAAAATTCTTGTCTCAGCCACTAAGCACCTACACACCAGAACCTGAATACATTGCGGGACAGTACTGGGGTGAACTAGTGGATCGAAGCTTGGTCCAAGTCATGCATAGGACCAGCGATGGCAGTGTCAAAACATGTCTTGTTCACCACGTTCTCCGCCACCTCTGCATATCCGAGAGCAGGGATGACAAGTTTTTACAAGTTTGTGGAAACATTAATAATTTTCAAACGCACAATAGTCGTAGGTTGTCCCTCCACGGTACACTATTTCATAAAATGGACATGGCTTCTCAAGAGTTTCAAGTTGGCTCGGGTGTTGGATCTAGGACAAATGAATGTTAGATCACTACCTAGTGATTTGAAGAAGCTCATTCATTTAAGGTACTCTTGAGAATACATTCACAGAATCTGGAAACTATTCCAGATTCTATATACAAGCTATGGAATCTAGAAACATTATATCTAAGAGGTTCACCGATAAAATGGTTCTCTGGTGAACTCTGGCAGCTTAAGCAACTGAGAAATCTTATGATGCTTGGACCCGTGGGGCTCCCAGAAAAAAGTGAAACCATGCCGAATCTCCAAACTCTCTCTACTGTGGCGATTGATCCGCACACGGCATCGTTGTTGGAGAATGGTAGATTCCCCGGGTTGAAAAACTGGATTTACATTATGAAAAACGTGACAATGTGTGAGTGTGATCCTCGTGTGCAGTTACAAAGCCTCCACCGGCTAAGCTATCTCCGGAAGCTAAAACTGATTGGCACTAGTGAGATTCCGCAAAAAGCGGCAAATGTGTTGGTGTTTCCCTCTACCATCACCAATTTAACCCTTACAAAGTTAGGTTTCTTCAACTCTAGTGCCATGAACACACTAGAAAAGCTTCCAAACCTCTTGGTTCTGAAATTGTCATGACGATAATGACTTGTTTGCAAGAATCCCTGCCATGACGATAATGGCAAGTGGCAAACCGTCACAACTTTGAGCATTCAATTTTCCCATAGGTTCCAAATCAAAAGGACAGTCTTGAACCCTAAACACCTTTTTAGAGAGTAGCTCCCAGCTTTCTTCATTGGTGAGGAATGGGAGTTGCATGAGAAGCCACCTCAGCCCGACGAGTAGTTATCAGCACCTTTAACCTCATCCTACACTTGGTTCTGCCAAACATCGCCCACCACCACCAAGTACTTGCCGCGGCTTCTTCTCAAGCATTCTCGCACCTTCATCTTCTGCTCCTCATCGCTTACACTACTTGTCTCTTCTCTTTTCTTGAACAACTCGTTGTACTTAAACGTGATCTTGAGAAGGCTTAAGAAGAATTCTCTTGGCCGATAGTCGTTGGAGACATAACCCCAAGCGTGACAAGGAAACGTGTTCTTGACCCTGTTTCTGTTGTATATTTTTCTTGCAAGCCTGGTCTTGCCCAAACCACCCATACCGATGATGGAAACCAGTTTAAGGCGCAAACTCGTTGCCATGAGTTGCTCAATTACAACCTGAAAAATATTTTCCCATTTCCTAACCTGATATTGATCCACCATTTGACCAAGAAAATGCCTTTGTTTTCCTTGCTTCCTCTGTTGAGGTGTTAAACTGTTAATCATCTAATGTGTATTGTGAATTAATAACTATCTAATTTGCGATACATAGTCAGAGTACATGTTATTGATGTAAAGGTTGAAAGTGTATCGAGTGGATACATTTTGTGTCTTGGGTTTGTTATATTAAGGGTATGCATAAAATAAATGTTATGTTTGCATTGTGACAATTTTTTTATATTCTAGTTTTAAAGCACCAAGTTTGATTCTTCATTAAACTGACCTTGTGTTGCAGACTGTAAGCGGAGCCTGAGTGTTGTGACTTGTGAGTAACCTACAATAATTGCAATTGGCCAAAATGAGAAAAGAGAAAAAAGCAAAGAGAAAATACATGTCATTTTAATAAAAGTCATCGCTTTCTAAAAGAGCAAAGCCAAAAAGAACAAAGTTTAATAAACCCAGAATCACAAAATAATTCAAGTCTTTAAGGTAATTTAACTTGAAATTTAAGTTAAACTGCAACAACTTATATGATGCAGGTTTCGCCTTTGTTCAATTTGATGGTGGCATTTATATCAATTAAAAACTATGTCCTCTTGAGAAGAGCTTGATTTTGGATTTCTGAACATGCATGTAGTTGCAAAACATTTAACTTTGTAAATTGCTTGTCTTTTTATTGTTTGGAGATATTTATGTTTTAGGTAGCTTGGGGTGTATACAGCAGTGCATGGGAACATGAGTGAACAGATCAAACAATTTCAAGGATTATTTGGTGGAAGGGGAGTGGATTTAGATTGCTGGATGGTGGTGTGGTATGCGGTTGTAAGAACTATTTGGTGGAACAGTAATAAAATGATTTTTAGACAACAGCAGATGCAGTTGCAGTGTCTCCAAAATTTGGAAGAGGGTAAAGTTCACTCGTGGAAGGGTTCAAGGCAAAAAAGAAGGGATTCACTTATTCTTTGACAGATTGGATGAATAATCCTATTGAATGTATCAGGATCAACTTTCTGATATGATATGTAGGAACTGTCCAGTGATAAATCCCTTTTTGATAGATTGCAACTGGTCATAAATTTAACTTTTATGTTGCCATGACAATAAAAGGGGATTAAGATATACAAACTAAGGAGATGATATCCTTCACACTGTCTTTAAACGGTCCAAGCCGGTAGATGTCAATATATGTATAAACCAACTATCTCTTGGGCTAGATCAATTTAATTCACTGACTAAACAGGTGCATTTGACAGTTCTATCCCAAATTGTAATAATCGGGTCAAAAATGAGAAACCAATGTAAGAAAATACATATAGAATAAAAAATACATTGAAAAGGGACTTTGGTAAACAACTTATGGATTTTTAAAGCGCTGTAGAATGCCTGCGCACAATTTTCTACAGCGCTTTACCTATAAATAAATTGACGCTGTAAAATATGATTTTTGGCATAGTTATGCTTCTGAACTCTGAAGAGGGACTTCAAAACATGTTCTAAGCTCCCAACACTTAACATGCTAGATGGCGAAGTTTTGGAGACACTGGTTGCAGTTCACACGCAGTCCACCTCAACCTGGAGAGCACAAACTCAATGTTGATGACAGTTCTTTTGGTAACCTGGGCAAGGCTGGGTTTGACGGTCTTATTTGCAACAATTATGGTTATTGGATAGTGGGCTTTTATGGATCATGTGAAATTTCATCAAACACAAATGCAAAATTTTCGAGTTATATAGCATGACATTAGTGTGACTTGGCTTGATGGAGTTCATCATCTAACTTGTAAATCAGATTCAAAAGTGGCTCTTCAACTCATCACAGATGAAGTTATTTCATCTCATACCTTGTATCCTCTTATTCAAGATTAGAAACTTCCTCCACCCTCATTGGAAGCTCACATTCAGGCACTCCCTTCATGAAGGAAACACTTGTGCTCATTGGCTTGCAAAACAGGAAAATTTGGAGAATGATCATCTTATTTTGGATAATTTATCCTCCTAGACTGAAACCTATGTTAATGGTTAATGTCTGAGGAACCTTGTTTATCACTAAGGACTAGTCTTTTATTTACTTCTTCTTTCTGTTTTTTGTATTTCCACATCATAAATAAAAAATGCTATAAAAACAAAGCATTTTTATGGGCATTTTAATTTATAAGCCAAACACAATCTCTTTAAGAAGATCAATCCCTTAAACTTTTTTTGGACCGAACTATATAGCAGAAGTGTTAGTATCATGATGCTCCCAGGAATTATTTTTTTTTCATCTTCATCTATTCCTCATCTTCTATTAATAATTGTACACTGATTTAAACCGCTTTCGACAGAAAGTGCCTTAATATTAACATGAAAAAAAAATTAAAGTTTACTGCGCTTAATGATAAAATCATAAAAGCACTGAAGAGTAACTCTTTAGTGTATGTAAGTTTATAGTTGCTTTCGCTACTTTGTTTATTTTATTGAATTGGGGCCTGATAAATGTTAACCTAGCCCAATCGTGTTATCATGCTGGTTACGGCCCAATTTGTGGCTTCTTTTTGTTTCCTTGGATCAGACCTTTTTCCTCTCTCAAACTTTATTTTTTTTGGTCAACCCTCCCTTTTGGAGGCTACTTCTTAAAAAAATTGAGCTCGGCCCAGACTCCATTAAATATGTTCTGTTTATTTTATTTATTTATGCGGCAGTATTTTTTCACAAAATATGGTTGTCCAAACTTTTTTTTTTTTTTGTGAAGCCAAACTTTATTATTTATATATACACTCGTTTAATCAAACTCAATACTAAAAATCACCAAGTACATAAATCAATTCACAAAATTATTTTTGTTTAACCAAAAGTACCAGGTTTGAGTCTAAAGGAAGAGTTTTACTGTATTATAAAAAAAAAACTCAATATTAATAGTGATTAATAAAGTTTTAAAAAAAATCTCATGTTTTATTTATTATCCATTTGTTTTATTTATTTAGAGTTAATTGTTAAAGTGTTAATTAAATTGGATTATTTTAAAAATAAAAATACTCAAAATTTAGATAAAAATAACTATATAGACATAGTAAGGGCTTAAACTGTTTTGGTCATGTTTTAAAATTAGCTAAATCAGATTTGATTGGTTCAATACTTCAATTGATCGATATAGCTTGATTAATCTGTATTTGAATGAGAGGTATATATCACTACAGCACGAACTACAATTACCATAAGAACAATCATAATCAAATAAAGTGACAAAAGGAGAATTAAAGGTGTATCCACGTCACTTACGGATCTAAAACCTTGGATCAGTGAGGATAATTTATTTTAAAAAAAATTGATAATTATTATTATCATATAAGATAATTGGATTCAAACTCAAAGATAAAAGGTATAAAATATAAAGTTTTAAGATAAATATTTACATTTTATTAGAATAAGTGGATGTATTTACTTACTCTCAGATGTGAACAGGTAAGGAGGTTCGAATATATAAAATTAGAAGATTTAAAATATAAAATTATGGGATGTAAAATATAATATTTTTTTGTATTTTATTAAAATAAGATGGTATATTTACTTATTTTTACATATGAATTGATAAGGAGATTCAAATACATAAAATTAGAAAGTGTAAAATATAATATTTTAAAATAAATACTAATAATTTTATTAAAATAAGGAGTGTATTGTCCACCTCGATCCCATATAAATCCCGGTCGTCGGTGATCAAACAAGTCAAACAAAGAGTAATGAAAATCTAAGAAATATTACAAAAGTAATTTATTAACCATAGTCCCTGCGGTCAGATTGCTGCACTAACGGTGGGGAGTGTTGTTGACTTGGCACAGTATATATTGACTTGAGGCAGTGTTGCGTTTTTGCTGCAACTTCTTTTCTCATCTCTTAATTTCTTTCATATTGATTACAGTTCAAAATGGAAAGTAACGAAAAGGACAATCACTTTGCCGATAATTATACGAGGAAGACTGTTTACTGTGATTCGGCTTTTTCTAACTCAACAACTTATTTTAGAAGATACATTAATAAAGTTAATTAGTTCTTATTGACAAAATTAATAGTTAATATTACGATTATTTGCACAAAAACCATATATATAGTTAGAAAATCTCACAGTTGTTTCTGTATTTTGGTTTTCGAAACACTTGTTTAAAAATAATTTTCAAGTGTTTTTTTTTTGTTATACAATGACTATGACAATAATAAAAAATAAACTTAAGATCTCATGCATATACTACCTAAACCTCTAATCACTAAATCAATCCTAGTGTACTTTTAAAAATAAACGATCCTAGTGGGTTAATTTTTTTTTTTTTTAGATTTAATAAAATTTGGATGAAATTTTATTTTTGATAGATTTGGATGAGAAATTTATTACTGTGTAGTGTCAAATTATTTTAAAAAAACAGCTTTCAAAACAAGAAAGTGATAAGTGAATCAACAAAAACCCTAAGTTTCCACATCCACAAAAACAAGGCCACGCATTCTGGTGTCGTTTTGATCACGATCATGTCTTTTGCCTTCTCATTCAGACGGCATTGATCACGCCGTCGCTTAAGTGGCTTCCCTATGTTAATTAGGTTGGCAATATGAAGGTTGGTATTGACTCTTTGCTATTGCTCCAAAGTAACGAGTTTGACATTCTCTTTTATATTAATTTATCATTAAAATTTCGTGTATGCTTAGTCATGCTTATGATTTCATTTGCTTTTGTCTTTTATGCTATTAAAGTTGTTATTGTTTAAAAAAAAATAAAAACTACTTCAAAAGAACTCTGGTACCTTTTTTTTACTAAAAAAATTGCCAAATTATCAAATGCTAAGATTACCTTCATTATTAATACAACTTTTACTTATCTAATAAAAATTAAACTGTTACACCAACTTTATAGTGATATATCTTAACGGTTCCTTACCACGAAACTTAAATTGTTGTTGTTGCTTTCAGAAGCAATCGAAAAAGTAATTAAATTGCTTGTGTGTTTATTGTTTTTCTTTAGAAACAGCGTAAATAGGTTTCAATAACTATAATAAAAAAAAGTTATCATTGATTTCAAATAAGTTTTTGTGATGTAAAATCAGCTTGGCTAAAAAAGATTATTTTTAGAATGAAATAGATTTATAATCACAATGTTCAATCGTAATTAAAAGAAGTTTAAGACTTTAATTTCTGAAAAAAGTCCAAATAAAATAAACAAGAAAATTTAAAATATATATAAGTGAAGAACATATATAATAAACAAAGACAAAAGAAGAAGTGATGGTATAGAATAATGGAAATACATACTCTTATTTCTTATAACTGAAGGGAGTATATCTAGTTCAGTTATTTAAGTAGAGTATGTGTGAATTATTATAAACTTCTCAAATTTGTTTTAGATTTTTCTACAAATAAAAAAATGATAATGATGGAAGATGCATGTGCTAGGTATTACCAATATTTTTACTAAATGAAATTCAACTTCTTATTAAAGAACTATTATTTATATATAGACTTCTTTACCTTCTTATTAAAGAGCTACGAATAAAAATAATAATGATGATGGAAGATGCATGTCCTAGACATTACCAAAATTTTGACTAAATGAAGTTCAACTTCTTATTGAACAACTACTATTTATATATATAGGCTTCTCTACCTTATAGGCTAAATTTCGACTAGTTGTTAAATATATTATACTTATGATTATATTTAAATGAAATTCCTTAATTTGTCCCTCTAAAGTTATATGTTTATCACATTAACTTTTCAAAAATATTATTCATCAAAATAATCTTTCAAACATTTAAATTGTTATCCTATATTTTAGTCCTTTAAGGATTTTGTCGTTAAATTAATTGCACAAAGATTTAAATCATTGCTACATTCATTCTTACGGAGGACTAGTTGTAACAAAAATAAGTTTTGGGGTACTAATTTAGTGACAAAATCTCTAAAACAAAACTAAAATAGTGACAAAATGATATTTGAAGAACTAATTTGATGACCAAATGTTTTTGAAGACTAATTAATGTCTGGATATATAGTAACTCTTGAGAATCAAATTATAATTATTTTATATGTTTAATAAAAGATCATGTTACATAGTGTTCTAAAATAACTAATTAAGAAATATATGTTTTTTGAAAGTAAATATCCATTTAATTCTTTTAATTCATTAAAAAAAGTAAATATTAAATTATTTTATATTTTCAATATAATAAATACTTCTTTTTTGAAATATTTTATTAATAAATAGCTGCTTATAAAAAACTTGAGGAGAAATTAAAAATTCTTTTTATTATGTTAATTTTATAAAATAAGTCACAAATTAAATATGGCCATCCGTATAGGTTAAAAAACCCGCTTAAATTTAACTTGTTGACTGTTCCAGCCCTCCATGCATCATGCGTGTTACTAATGATATCAAGTGGCTTAACATATAACATTAGGTACAACAACGTTAGGTATGCATAGCGTGTATTGTTTTAAGGAACGTTTCAAACAGGGGAAGACAATATATATATATATAGACTCTAGATTCTCTAAAATCAAAATATCACAAAACTAATATCCGTTTATATTTATTGAATTACGAACGAATAGAGCAATTCAAAGATTCGACACTAGAGGATCAAACGAAATAATTAGTTCCATTTTGTAATCAACGTTTTTTCCTTTAATATAGTGAGTTTGGTATGGTGGAGAGAAATAGAAGAGAAATGTTTCAAATTTAAATTAAAGAGAAAATAAAATGATTTTTTTAAAAAAAAATGTTTTTAGAAGCCAATATTTTTCTTACTTTTTTTACCCAATTAAATAAATAAAAATATCATTATTCATATTTTTCTTCTTCTCTATTTTCTTTCTTTTAATCCCAACATACCAAATGTTTATTGTACTTTATAATATATCTACATTTTCAGGTTTCTATGCGGTGAACTTACCATGATATAATCGGTATACAATACTTTTATATATGGTGAACTTACACTAATATTATGTTCAACGTGGTTTTCTAATGCCGATCTAAACATGTTATAAGTTAACAGAAAAGTGAAATCATGTACTCAGTTTATATCTCATAACTTTGACCAACTAAAATCAACTCAGAGGAATCCAGATCATAGATATTATAACTTTACAATAACATGAACTTGAATATAAGTAGTTGATCGATTGCGTTTACATCGATCGAACAATTTTGTACCTTTAGGAAAATTTAAAGCTGCTATTGAAATCCATGCCATAATGTATCTTATTAGTTATTATTTGTAATACTTTTATACTCTCTTTTTAACTCAATTGATTAGTTAAGATGTGTGAGTTATTGTAAATCTTGTGATATTATCTTTAATTTTCATAGATAAAAAAAATTACTCCCTTTTTAAATAAGACATGTATATGATCAACAACAACAAAAAAGTAAACATATAGATTTGCAAACAGTTACTGTACTAATTAAACGCATATCATACTAATTAATTTAGATGATTTGAACCGATGAAGTATATCTTAGTTGACAACACAGCTAAATTTATAGGAAATTACTTAAGTTCGCAAAATAATTTAGGTGATTTGAAATACAATAATTTATTATAAAAGTGTTATATATCCAAGTCAAATAAAATTTTCGCCAACATTCAATCTACTTATATCATATACATGATTATTCACTATTTTATAATGATTTATTTTAAAAATTTAGATTTAATTATACATTTGTCCACTAAATTATCATCATTTCACAAATTTTATCATTTAAGATTTATTTGATGCATTTTACTGATATGTTAAACATGTAACAAAGTGTTGATATGTTCTTAAAAAAATGATATCGTTTTGTTATCATTTTTTATAAAAAAAATATTTATTTTATCACCAATGTGATGATAAATATACAAAAATAAAAATTATGATAGTTAAATTATGATTTATAAAAAGAAACTTTAATGATAAAATTCGTAACATGATGATCAATAATAGTTGAATGGTAAAATAAAATATGCAATTAAGTCAAAATTTATTCTTTCTCAATAAGTCATTTACCTTTTCCTATATTAAATATCTCATTCTCTCCATTTATATATTTTGATTCAACTAATTTATTTCTATATTTTTTGAAAATTTTAAAACTTTATCTCTTTAATCTATTTATATTATTAATAAAATATAATTTTGAGTATTGAGAACAAAAACATATCTCTTATTATATTTTATTCTTTTATAAGATAATTTTATAATTATCATTTAATAATGATCATATTCTTATATATATATATATATATATATATATATATATATTTGAAAATATGCATATATACTAATCCAACGCACTAGTCTAATGTATCAATTCAAAATTCCTACTATATTATGGGAATATTTTGGGAGGGTGATGACAAAATTGACATTTCAATAGTTCCACGGCTACATAATGGGGATTGAAGAAAGTGAAGATGCAAAATTCTCTCGCTCACCCATGATTTATAAAGTATCCTTAAACCGGTGTTTATGGATATATAGATAAGCCTCAAGTTAACTTCATGTGACCCAGCCGCAAGATCACAAAACGGATTTTCACTTACGAATCTGGTCATATCATATTTCAATGGTGATGACTCATATAATTGGACATCATAAGATTAATATTAGAAGTGATGGCTAGTGTGAATCCTATATAAGTAAGAGGTCAGCTTGAGACCAAGAAGCTGCTTTATTATTAATAGGAAAAGTTAGACCAAACTACTGAGATTTCCCAGCTGGACCAATTAACAGTCTTTGCAAGCTACCTACTTGTTTATACCCACATCCTATAGCTACACATTCTTCTAGAATTAGCATAGTTTACCCTTAACTCGTGTTTCAGTCTTTAAGGCGTACAAATAACTCTTTCAACCTTTTTTTCACTGTATGATCCATGCAAGTCAAGCCAAATTAAAATCAGTGTTTCTATAACAAATTAAACCAAGGAAGCACTGCATTCATGTAATTAAAATAACGGTTTTTTTTTTAGCGAAAGATATTATATAAATATTAAGATACGCAAAAAACAATCAATTACTTATATTTTTATTTAAAATAATTAACCACAATTATTTTATGAAAGTAAGGTGTGTTTGATAAGGTAGAAAAGTGAAGAATTGATTTTTTAATTTGAAGATTTAGATCTTAACAAGCCGACACGTACAGTTAAATAATCAATTCTCAATTTCTTAATTCCTCTTTGACTATAATGTTCAGGCGGTTATCGAATTAATATAATAGTTCCCACATATTGTTCTCATTCAATATACGTATTTTAATGAATCATCCAAGAAAAACCTTTTTCTTCAATTTGTCATTTGCCGGGGGTTCAATAATTGTGGCTTAATTAATTTATCATATAATAACTATGAAACTTCTGTAGCTACTTAAATTTCTGAATCAAAGTCTCGAATGCGACTTGACTAAGCAAAACGATGAAATTACAAAAGAGAAACTTTGACAGTTACTACGAGATGATGGATATTGATGGCCATAACGATGATGACTGTGTTCACAAAAGTCTACTGTTGTTAGTTGCGCTATTACGTACAACGGCATAATAAGCACAAATAGTTGATTTTCTTATTAACCAAGTAAACTTTGCCAACCTAGCTACTTTATACGTCAGATCTTTGCTATCCAATTGCAGAAAAAAACGTTATTATAGTCACTTATAATTTTATGAATAAATAATAAATATATTAAACTGTATATATTTTTTACACTATTAATTAATTATTTCATCACAAACTGTCATGTAATTATATAAGTTTATTAATTTCATTAAAAAATTATTTATATACTAATAGTGTAAAATAATTATATACTATTATTTAATTATAAATCATTATATATGATAAGTTTATTGATTTTTATAATAATTTCTTAAAAATTATATTAATATTTTTTATTATTTAACAGTATAAAAGTTTTTATATTAATAATACATGTCAATTAAATTCTAATTTTATATAGTCAGTTGAGGAGGTTAACAAGGTTTGTCATTTCTGTGGTCGGGATTAAAGAAAGGTACATTTTCTAGATTACGTCGTGTCTCTGCCTGGTGTAACTTGTAGTAGTATCAAAAGTTGTCACCATCGTCAATATTATCCACAGAAAGTCTAACTATTTGGACAACCAATGTGTACCTTGTGTAATTTGCCATGGTATCAAAAATTTGTTACCGTCACTTGTGGGATAATTAATTTTCCAGAGAAATTGTGGCCCTTTCAAAAAGACGTAATCAAGAACAAAGATAAATAGAAACCAAGAAACACTTGTTATAAGCACATGGTTCACTATGAGTGTGGTCTAACTTATGTGGTCTACTTTTGAGCTTACTCAACTAACTCTATCTACCAACAACAACTGTATGAGTATTTAAATTCTTCAACACATTTTAAATTAATAGTGTGAATGAAACAAATTGATTAAAGTAATCAATTCAATTAGTAAACTTCTAGATGGCAGCTGCAAAGATTAATTTATTTCTGTATTGAAGTGCACGGCACTTGGTATTTGGAAATTTCCTTCTAGACTTTATATACAACGAAAAATTAATTCAATGTGATGTATAATTAGCTGGTGATTCAAATACAAGCATTTTATATAATCTCTATTTTTGACAGAACTTCATACAATCTCTATTATTTAGGACATCGTGTGTTTTGGGAGTTTTTTTTTTTTTTTGGATTAGTTTCCCACTTATGAGACTTTTTTTTAAAAAAATTAAGATAAGCATTTTGATTCTTGTAAAAATAAATCCTTATAAGTCCATAAGAAATTATAGATCTAGAGAAGTTAGATGTAATTAAGAACTTTTTAAAAACTTTTTATTCAGTTTAGAAACTTTTTAAAGAGTTTAGAAACATAACTTCTGCAAAAATATATATATATATATATATGTATATATATATATGTATATATATATATATATATATATATAT
>PYAF01001986.1:1534793-1560494 GCA_007407185.1 Glycine tomentella
TAAAATACACACCTTCTCATTTAATATAGTGTGAATTAACTTAAGCAAAATTATTTAAATTTGATCAGAGGTCTCAAGTTTAAATCTTAGCTCAAAATAAGAGAATATTTATGATTTATACCAAAACATTTAAGATGATTATTTTAATTTATATAATAAAGATTAACTATTATAAATATAATCATTGAGTGTAGAGATGTCTATAATTAAGTATTAATATTTTTTTACTTATCTATAATAATTTTATATGATTCATTTGCATGTGTCTTTAATAGAAAATACATATATCATTATCAAATAAGTAGATCAATTGACATGAAATTATCTTGAATTCATATTCTGAAAACACAATATTGTCCATAATTATTTTATCTATATCTCAAACAAAAATACTTTTATAATTTTATTGGAGGAAACTTGTGATTTAATATATACATGTGTTATTATAGAATAAAACGTAATTTTATACTTTCAACTAGTTTCAAGTTTCAAGTACATGACTTCAAAAAAGTTTCAAGTACATATGCCTTGAAAACAAAATCCTCAAAACATTACTCTCACGCCTCAGGAATTCAAGTACAAAACTTCGGCGGTGCATGTGTTCCTTCACCATGTGCCAATCACACCATGCCACGTCACTAACACCGCAAATGCGAAGCACACATTGAACCTATCATAAGTCTCCACGTGGCACATCCCACGATGTGCTACCAGATCAGTTATCTATGATGCACAATATCCACCCCTTCGAAGAAGCTTAGGGCAGTTCAGATTCCGCCAAAGACGAAAACATCACATACGTAGACCCGTGTACGGTAGATACGAGCATAGGAAAATTGGTAACCCTACATATTCCCGCACTCTATCTTTGATCCACCCTCCCTAACTCACTCTAAACCTCATTCGTAATCCCAAACACTTCGTTTCGAAGTGAAACCAAGTGTTGCTATCAACCGAGGAGCGCCCCCACTGGAAAAAAAAAACTCTCCGGCGATTGTTCCACCGAGCCTCTTCCGTTCTCCGCCGCGATCGTGGATTCAATCGTCGATTCCAGTTTCTCATTCTAGGTTTTTTTTTCTTCGCTACTTTTATTTTATTTTATACATATTAGTTCGATCAACATCGATGATTTTGAATTGATGATACCGTGGAGTTGATCTTGATATGTTTTTTGTGATGTAGTTGATCGAGTTCGTAGGTTTTTATGGTGCTTCGTTGGACACACGGTGGCGATTTGCATTACTCAGTGGGTGGTGGTGGCACCGTGAATTACTGAGCCTGGTGACACTCGTTTTGAAAAATCAAAGAGAGAAATGGTAGGTTCAAGATTCTGATAAACTATTTGCATGCAAATGCGGGGTCTGGTATATGATTTTGTGGTTGCCTGGTTGTGCATGATGGTTTGTATGGTACTCTTGCTATGTCCTTTTTTTTAACCATTTATGTAAAGTAGTATACTTGAAATTTATATATTCTATTTTGGAGTTAACGGATTAAATGTTTTCATGTTCATGTGATGGTTTATCGGTTTATTCGCATTGTTGGGGGTGGGGGTGATTTAGCAGTCTGGATTTTATAAATAGTCTATGACACTTTTCATAACTTAACAATTATTTGATCAGTGGGGTCACCAGAATAAAGAACTTGTGAGATATTATACCGTGTTTGGGAGGCAGTGAGGTGAGGGAAAATCAATTTCAATTTCATAGTGGATGCAAAGCAAGTAAGCCACACATTTTGGTGTTGGAAAAATTACGTTCTTTACATGGTTTATGGGGAGCGACCAGGATTTTGAAGGTATCCAAACACACTATTAATCGGTTACTGTATTGGGAGCTTACTCATTAGCTAACTTTTTCTACTTCATTATAGATTTTATTGTAAATGTAAAATGTCAACATTTTGTGCAATGTGTTAAATGAATTCTGGATGTCATTTTGATAATGTTTCTCTCTAGTGTTTTATAATGTAAGGTATCATTATCATTTTAGAGTAGGGATTTTGTGCAATGTGTTAAATAAATTCTGGGGTTGCTGTTATATGGTTGAATTTTGGCCATCCACCATTAGGGTTGGCCATGGGTCTAGATCAACCTGTGAACCTGATCAATCCGAAACAAACCAAGAGCTAAAAATCAGTTTGGTTTGGTTTGGATTTTTTTGTCCAAACCTGATGACTTTGGTATGTTTCTCTGGTTGAACAATTTGAAACCTGAAAGAATTGATCCAAACCGAACATTAGACATTATAAATCTGCTGTCAATTCCTTTCTCCAATCTTACTCACTGCACCTGCTTACCACCAGCTTAAAGTCTCTATCCAATTCCTCCTTTCTTTAACTCAGACAAATTAAAAGGTAAGGTAAAGACCAAAGCTGAACTCTCTCTTGAATGCCATGGATACCAACCCCGGAACCTTTTTGTTCCTTTCCTACGACATGAATATATGATCAACTGGGCTGTTGTGCAGTGGAGCCCCAAACAATTTTTCCAGCATTTTTCCCCATTTTTTGAGGATTATTATTTATTATTATTAAACCTGACTGCCTGATCCAAACAAACCCAAACAACATTTGGTTGGTTTGGTTGGGGTCATTAACAAAATTTTGTAGGAACCAAACCAATCCAAGCTGATTGAAATAAATTGGTTTGGACTAAAAAAATCTCCGTAATCAAAACCAAACTGACCTGTGGCCATTATTTGCGATTGATAACTGATAAATCTATATAATTAACCATAAAGGTCATAGTTTTTAAGCAAAATATCCAAGTAAATAACAATTAAAGTCAAGGAAAGTAGGAAACAAACAAAATTCTAAAGACATTCATATTTCAAAGTTCAAATACGGTGACATCTTCAGTAGAAAGGGTATTGCAGAGAAAAGAATAGGGGTTGAGGGTTCACAGATGGAACGTAGAAAACTACATACAATTAAGGATTTTTTAAATTCTAAAAAGGGTAAGGAAATCTCAACTTTGCCTCTAAAGCCCCCTCCTAAAAAGTAAAAATGACATTGGTTTTTAGGGCAAAAAAGGATTTTTGGAAAGCCTCACAATAGAACTGCTACAACCACTATTTTGGCTCCGATTGAGGCCACTACTTTTGCTATTTGAAAATTCACCACACCTACAAATAACCATGGATTCAAGTTTGGTGGATGAAATGGAGAAATGTTTTGAGTATAATTTTTTATTTCAAATGTCCAAAGGAATATCTACCAGACAACTACAAGAGCTGTTAGTGAATGTTTGGTAGTGTAAAGTTTAGACAAGAGCCAAAAATCAATGATGGGAATGATGACATGGATATGTGAACATACCGGAAAATTAAAGATTAGGAACAAGTGTATTTAGGGACAAGTTGTAATAGCACCTACTGAAAAAATGAGTGAAATTTGCTTGTGGTGATTTGGTCATGAGAGAAGACCAATAGAGGCTCCAACAAGAAAGTGAATATATTGGAAGATAATGCTCAGTTATTGTTATTGTTCTTGTTGTATGCAATCTGCTGGGCAGCTTTGCTGCATGTTTTCTATGTGATAATCAATCTGGTTATCTATTTGTATGATCTTGATGATGAATTTGTTTTCGGGATACTGTAGTTACTTTATTATAAGTTGAGAAATTTCTGCTGCGATCTTTGTCCTTTGGTTCTTCAACAGTTAGTATTTTTTTTTTTTCAATATTGCAATTTCTGTCAAATAGGATAAAGATGATAAGCTGTAA
Organism: Glycine tomentella; assembly: GCA_007407185.1. NCBI lineage: Eukaryota > Viridiplantae > Streptophyta > Magnoliopsida > Fabales > Fabaceae > Glycine > Glycine tomentella. Next base: position 1,538,518 of record PYAF01001986.1, read on the forward strand.
TTTTTTGCAGTCTTATCAGCATAAAAGCTTTTGGATGCCACGGGATGCTGGCTGCATGGCTGAAGAAAATGTGGGATATGAAAATTCTTCCAGAGTAGAACCCAAGCGCAGTCATCAGTGGTTTATGGATACAGGTGAACCTGAAATATTCAGCAACAAGAAACAAGCAGTTGAAGCTGTTAGTGGCAGGCCAATTTCTGGAGTTTCACATGCGAATGTTTCCCAATGGGACAACAATTCAGGATTTCACTCAGTCACAAGTCAATTTTCTGACCGTCTTTTTGGATCTGATCTTGCTAGGACTGTGAATTTGGTTGATAAGAATGCGCCATCCATTGTAAGTGGAAATCTGAACATGGGAAGGAAGGATTTTGAGCATCAATATGGTAATGATCCTTCTGTGGGATTGTCAATGTCTCATTCCATAGCAGACCCTTCATCATGTCTCAATTTTGGAGGCATCAGAAAAGTTAAAGTTAATCAAGTCAGAGATTCTGACAACTGCATGCCTGCTGCATCTATGGGGCACTCCTATGGTAGGGAAGATAATAGTACAATTTCAGTAGGTGCTGGCTACAACAAGAATGATGGCGGCAATATTTCATTGGGTCCTACTTATAACAATGGAAATGACAACACCATTGCTATGGGGAGCAGAATGAGTAAGACCGATGACAATCTCCTTTCAATGGCTCACACCTTCAATAAAGGGGATGGGGGTTTTATGTTGATGGGCCACAATTATGGCAAAGGAGATGAAAGTATCTTATCAATGGGTCAGCCCTTTGACAAGGGAGATGGAAATTTCATATCAATGGGTCAATCATATGAGAAGGAAGATGGCAATTTAATATCTCTGAGCACGTCATATACCAAGGGACATGAGAGCTTTATACCAGTTGGTCCAATCTATGGTAAATCAGGAGAAAATTTCATAACTGTTGCTCCTTATGACAAGGGTACTGATCATATAATATCAATGGGTCCAACATATGATAATGTGGATTCAAATATTGCATCAACAGTTCCATCATTTGACACAGGAGATTCTAGTTCTTTACCTGTGGGTCAAAACCACCGTAAGGGTCAGAACAGTTCCATATCTTTTGGAGGTTTTCATGATGACCCTGGACCAAATACCCCTGGTGGAATCATTAGTGGCTATGATCTGTTGATAGGAAGCCAGAACTCAGCTCAAGGTTTGGATAGCCAGAACGACCTGACTGAGACAAACACTGAATCACTTGTAAATAGCATTCCAAAACCCAATACTAAAAATGATATTGTTAAGAACAAAGAGCCAAAGACAACCAAGAAGGCTCCTACTAACAACTTCCCTTCAAATGTCAAAAGTCTGCTGTCAACTGGTATTTTTGATGGTGTTCAGGTGAAATATGTTTCATGGTCACGGGAGGTAAAGTGTGTTTTAATTTTGTCTTTGCTTTATTTCTGAGCTGTTGTAGTTTTATTATTATGGTTTTAACATTTTCAAGAATCTGCTTGGCAGAAAAGTCTTAAGGGGATCATAAAAGGTACTGGGTATTTGTGTTCATGTGACAACTGCAACCAGTCAAAGGTTAGCATTTCAAATCACTTAACATTCTGATAATCTGCATAATCCTGGTGATTGTGCTCATATATTAAAATCTGTCATGAAGGCTCTTAATGCATATGAGTTTGAGCGTCATGCTGGTGCCAAGACAAAACATCCTAACAATCACATATACTTTGAGAATGGAAAAACCATTTATGCTGTTGTTCAAGAGCTGAAAAACACTCCTCAGGATATGCTTTTTGAGGCTATTCAAAATGTGACTGGCTCTACCATCAACCAAAAGAACTTTCGAATATGGAAAGGTAACAAGAATTTTCAGTTTGCTTGGTCATGTCTTTGCTTCAGTTATCCATGCTTAGATATACAAACAACACAAATTCTTCAATCTTTTCTACATCTAATATGTTTTTACCCCTTATCAGCATCATACCAAGCTGCTACTCGGGAGCTTCAGCGTATCTATGGAAAGGATGAAGTGGTCATTCCGTCTTGAGTTTCATTTTCTTCTTGAAAGTTCAGAACAGTGGTAGATATGTAATCTGTTCATAGTGAGTGATTGGCAGGTTAATATTTTAAAAGACTACTTAAAATTGAAAAGTTTTAGCCAATGCTTCTTGTAGGAACCTGATTGTTTTATTTATGGTAATGAAGATGTCTTTTTGTGGTTCAGTTGCATTCTTTCCACTAAAATTTGCTGATGTCATGTCACCTTTGTTAAATTCCTTGCAAGCCGTGTTCTTTAAGAGATTCCATCCAGTATTGGGTTTGCGGGTGGTAACCCACCCATCCCATCTCATCTATTATGTTTAACAGCATTGTGAGCTGTTAACAATCTATTGCACTATTCTTATAATTTTCGTTCAAGGTATATATCTCTGACGTATAGCATCATAGTCGACACTGTTAACATCTATATCTTTCCCTGTAATCTGATAAGTCTAATATTACAAAGCGGGAACTCAGATTTCAATTTTATATCTTCCAGAAGTTTAAATTGGAGTAAATCACAATATTAATTCCTAATATAGCCCTTGAACTAAGGAAACTCTATTTAAGTCCTTGAAGGTGTAACTTGCCTATCACAATAGTTTAAAATTAAAAAAAAAAATGTATTACTTGAGTGATAATACTATTACAAGTTTATTGTGATAACCACTTAAAATTTTTGGAGAATGATGACCTGAGTTTGGTTTCCTTGTCGAAGTTTTGGATTACCAGTGGTTGACACACCTTATAACTTGATGATGTAATAGGCAATATTCATTTTAATAATTGTTAAATTTTATAATGGAAGTACTTAAAATTTTAAAATGGAAAATCCTTCCTTGAGCCAACGTCGTCTCCTCCTCTTAACTGTGACTAGATGGAAAACCATTCTTGTTGCTAGACGAACATTATGAACCATAACTTAAACCACGTCATCAGAGGATTTACTTTCATTTCCAAAAGATTGTCGGAAAGTTTTCCTACTTCCAAGGTTTGGTCAACATATTGTCATACATTATCTTATATCACGTTTTCTTACAATATTTAAATTGTTTATTTTTTTGTTGATAAATATTAAATAAGCTTTAATTAATGTCCATAAGAAACAAGAAACGAGATTATGTAATAAGACATCACATTATCTTCCTCATCTACAGAATTATGAAGGTTAAAATACGGGAAGTTTTCATCTCTTCAATTTCCCTAAATTGAAATGTTTTATAAAGAAGCTCTACAAAGCAATGGTATCCATCTTTCTAGCAAGACTAAATTATCAGACAAAGATTTCATAGGATGAACTCGAATTGATTCAAGAACCATATCAAAGTTGATTTTGATTTGATGGTATTCAAAGGCATATTTGAGAGAGAGAAATTATGGGAAACTGTTGGCCATGATCCTGAGGCTATATTGCCAAGGCATGCCTCTGGAAAATGGAATGACATAGTCACAAATTATTGAAGATGCTTTTCCAAATTACAGAGTATAAATTAAAAAAATGGTAATTCCCAAGGCACCAATTCAACTAGTAAGCCAACCACGCCTTTGCTATCGCAACAAGGAAATAAAAATATTTCAGCATACAGCTTAGCCAACTTTTTGAAGGAACCAAAAGAACATAAAAAAAAATGTCAAAACTCGAAAGCAAATGTATGAGATCACCTTCCTTCCAACTATAGCCCCTTACGTGGTGGATAAATTAAACTAAATACATTATTATCACTCTCAAAAAAGATGGATGCACGTGCAAAGGATTTTTCAAAATGGGAAGTTGATTGGTTCTCGTTGAACGGCTTTTTCAGCAATCCCAGTCTGCTCCTTCTGGTGAACCTTGAGGAAACCAGTGGCTGTGGCCGCGGATGGAGCACGACCAATATATTTGACATCGTCATAACCTCCCCTATTCACAGCTTTCATTGAAGATATAAGTCGGGGTAAAACATAAGTGTATCCACCCATGTTCATTGGCTCTTCTTGACACCAAACAACCTCAGCATCTACACAAGAAACAAAACAGAATATAAGTATGAAAACCATAAAGGGGGCAAAACAGATATTTTTCTAGAGACTAATTTCTATACACTATCAATCAATCAAAAAAATTATCATTGGTATGACTTCTAAAGTAATTATTACAATTATTATACATAATGGTTTGTGATTGGATGTCAATGTAAAAATCTTTCCCAATGTGAGTGCATACACTATTTCCTCATATTCCTATTGCAAAAGTTAGTCATGCTTAACTGCAAAAAGTGAAATTATCTCCCTATGGGGTATCAGCTATCTTTTTTTTTTTGAAGTAAGGGGTATGGGCGAGCTATTTGGTAAGAGATGCAACATAAAGGTATAAAACATAAACACTGCGTATAACAGAAGGACAAACAAAAAAATTATATCCTAAACAAAAGGCAAATTATACCCCATACACACCTTCAACATGCAAAATAAAGAAATCAGAACCTACTTCCAGGGAACATTTTCTACAACTAGTTATACATACTTGGATATCGTTTAAGCTCTCGTTGGACAAGGTCATAAGGGAAAGGACAAAGCTGTTCCACCCTACATATTGCAACATCATTTGCGTCAACCTTTGTTCGTTGTTCATCAAGTTCATAGTAAACCTGCAAGGGATAGTTGAATTTTATAGTCATAAGCACCTTATTTAGAATGAAAAAGCATAAAAACTGATTGATACGAAGATAGCTGGTTTTTAATGAGTACCACATACCTTTCCAGAGCAAAGTACTAAACGTCTAATACCCTCCTCAACATCTTTGTGGGCATTTTGGTCTTTTATGAGGCGCTTGAATCTGGTTCCCTGTTTGTCAAAGCCTGGGTGGCCTTGGACATCATCAAACTCAGATAAATTTGATCTGCAAGCCTTGCTACGAAGCAGGTTCTTAGGGGACATAACAATGAGAGGTTTGCGGAAATCTCTATGTACCTGCAAGAACAAAAGCAGCAGAGTATGAGAAAACAACGAACATAACTTTAAGTGATATATTCACCATTAAATCAATTAATTGTTAATTAAGTGGACGACAAAGCTCTCCCTATTATGGAAAAACAAGGGATCTTGACAGTGGAAGCAGATCAGGTGGCAAGGAGCATGAAGGTCAAAGGTGATGATCAAAGTTTCTCATGTGTCCTCACTGCCAACATCCTATAATGATGTGGTGGAGGGATCAATGGAGGACACTCAAGTTAGACTTGTAAGGATATGGTTTTAGGTGATGCAGGAGATGACAATGACTGGATGGAAAGCTCAAAAGAAGAGATGGATGGAGAGCAGGCTGAGCAATCAAAGTCTAATGGAGAACCTCCTCAAGATCTTAATTCTAATGTTGACATTGAAGAGTATTGAGTACATGCCTAATACTAGCGATGAGTTAGCTGCTATTTCATCTACTCATAATAACCAAAGTATGGAGTTGGAAAATGATTTTGATATTGTTGGTTTGGCAGTAGATGTAGATGCTGGAAGGGAGTCTAATATGAATATTGATCATTTTAATGGACTCGTCAAATAAAAATATTTTTCTTTGGAACTGCTAGTAGTGCTTTCTTCCATTATTGCATGCAATATACGGATATCCACCATCCAGATTTGCTAGCGGTTATGGAAATGAGATTCTCAGAAGTTAGTGGTTTCTCAGGAGGGATTGTGGTAGCTTGGAATTCCCAAAATGTCACTATTACTCTCCTGTATAAGGAGTTTCAATATCTTCACTAGAAGGTGAGTTATACTGGAAGAGGAGATTGATTCTCTACCACTTTAGTCCTTCCTGCCCCAATTCCATTTACTTTTTGGGCTTTGGCCCCGCTGATAACTAAAAAAGTAAATCAATTTACTGTACCAACCTGCCTCCTTAGAACATGGAAAAAATTAGCAGGAGTCGTGACATTCACAATCTGCAAATTACACTCCTGAATTTGCTTCCGGAGGGTTGGATCCATCTCAGGGATAACATGAGGGTTATCATCAGCCATCTGCCATGAAATTAGTGAACACTAGTTACTTCAATACTATACAGATAAAATAGGGAGATGGACAGAGCACATACAACAAGACTAAAGAGCAGATCGAAAATAGGCAGCAAGATAACATGGCTTAAGTTAATTGCTTGTTTACATGAGAAACATAATTCAAATTTCAAACAACTAATAAAAAATTTGAAAAGATCTTTTTTTTTTTTTTTTTTCACTTTTCCCTTTTGTATTATAGCCCACAGGTGGCAGACTCTAAACCAACCTAGAATGCCATACTTCCAATGTGAAACTAGTCTTATATCGTGCAATTGGATCTTCTTTTTTTCACTTTTCCCTTTTGTGTACGTGTGTGCACTTAAGACAAAACAGACAACATGCAATCAACAAAATACATTTTTATATGACAGTGCCACTTAGTTCAAGTTGACATATCAATCTCAAAGTACACCACATTTAATAGGATGCACTAGAACCACCGATATGCATGTCATCAATTTCATCAACCCAAATAGCCAACACATACACAAGGAGGGCAAACAATAGTCAAAGTTGGCAACAGGATTCAAACTCAAGCAAATGGAACAAATCAACAGAAGCTCAAAAGTATTCTCAAAATATAAATTAGAACATAGATTCACAAAAGAACCTGAAGAAAGCGTTCCAATCTTGCACTTGAATGCTCTGGGCCCTGGCCATCATAACCATGAGGAAGTAACACAACAAGCCCAGTCTGACGGAGCCACTTAGCCTCACCAGAAGCCAAAAAATTGTCAAATATCACATGAGCACCATTAGCAAAATCACCAAACTGAGCCTCCCAAATTATCAATGAATTGGGATTTTCCATTGAGTAACCCAATTCAAATCCAAGAACACCAAACTCAGAAAGTGAACTGCATATTGTTTCAAAAATTTCTTAGATAAGAGACCAAAAACTGAAAATAAGAAATCATATGTTCAATATAAGTAACGAGTTTTTTTCTGCCATTTTCGTAAATTTTTAAGATGCAATCTTGACATCAAGAAGAAGACACATAACAAGTGCTTGTAAGAGTTGAAGAACAAAGCCATGAATATATAAAGCACATTAAAGGCTAGAAAACTAAGTATATTAATAAAGGAAACAAAAATCCAACGAATATTGCTGATGATTTACAAAAAAAGTTTTGTATTCAATGTAATCATTAATGAATTCTTTGTATACTTTATACATAATGCAAAGCTAAACTGACCTGGTACTTTCAATTATGTGTAATTAACAAAATGATAAATGCCATGTGTATATTATCATTGAGTGATCCATATAACATTCCTAGATGATCGTTTACCTTTGCTCAAAATCAAAATCACTGTGGCTGGGCTTATATTAGTCCAATTTATTAAATATAATATATAAAATGCGACCCAACATTTTCTACAGAATTAACATTTTATTAATAAATTCAAACAAAATTCTATTCAACTCACAAGGGATCAAAGCATTACATATTATAGAACTATAATACAGTGACCAGGATCAATCATCAAAACACAAGAGACTATAGCTTATAATAATTACAAAAGAGCCTTCTATTAAAAAATTTAATGATTGGAAAACAGGAAATTCATAATAACTGTTTAGTGAAAAAGTGTAATTGTAACTTTGTAATGTAATTTTTAAATTGTAACACCAAGAAGTCAGAGCCAAAGACACCACAAGTTACAGAGGTTTCCTATCCAAAAACTAGGATACCAGTGATAATATAATAGTAACAAAGCTGAAACAGGCAAGATAACTATGTATATAGAAGAAGGATTACCTATTGCTAACAGTAAACATCTCTTCGTCTTGGTTCATTATAACATGGTCTAGGGGACAATATTTCTCCCCTGTTGTCTGATCGTGAACTACAGCATGGCGGTGACTAAAAGTTCCTCTTTCAACATCCTGACCACTTAATCGAACATGGTTCCCTTCAATAAGCAAGGTAGCATAAGCAAGCGCCTCAGCAAATCCCCAGTCAATATCTTCCCCAGTTTCAATCATTTGGGCCCGTTGTTCATAAATCCTCTTCACTGCTCTATGAGGTGTGAAATTTTCAGGGATGGTTGTGATTGCTTTTCCGACAGTTTTCAAGATCTCTGGTTTCACACTGCATGGGATAGATCACAGACTTCAGCAGTGTTGTTCAAACAATAAATAAGACTCGAACAGAAAAAAAAACACACACATAAATTTATCATTCGTACCCAGTGTTTCGGATACGTGAAAGCTGTTCAGGTGACTTGAAACCAAGCCAATATGCTGAAAGCCAGTCTCTTCTTTTTGGAATGTATTCTTTGCTAGCCAAAAATTCTTCATTTAGAATTGATGTGACCTTCTTGTGTATCCTATCAATTTCTTCTTGTGTCAACTCCCCTGATTCCAAAAGTTTCTTCTCATAGATCTCAAGAGTTGATGGATGGCTTCGGATTACCTATATCAAGCCCACAAAGTTGCAAACTAATTAACTTGTCCAAAAGCCATATGGATACAAAATGAAGAAAAACATAATAAACAAAAGGGCTAACCTTGTACATTTTAGGCTGGGTGAAAGAAGGTTCATCAATCTCATTGTGGCCAAATCGACGGTAACACACCAAGTCCACAACCACGTCAGAGTGGAAAGTCTGGCGCCACTCAGCAGCAAGTTCACAGGCATGAACAACTGCTTCAACATCATCACCATTCACGTGAAAGATGGGAGCATCCAAAGCCTTGGCAACATCAGTGCAATATTGTGAAGACCTGCCAGACCTCGGATCAGTTGTAAATGCAACCTGATTGTTAAACACGATGTGAATCGTCCCACCAGTAGTGTAATTTGGAAGAGCACTTAAATGCAGGGTTTCATAGACCACACCCTGTCCAGCAAAACTTCCATCTCCATGAATCAACACACCCATGTTCTTCGTTCTATCCACATCATTTGCGTAATACTGCTTGGCTCGAGTTTTCCCAACAACAACAGGATTGACAGCTTCCAAGTGACTAGGATTTGCCACCAAAGACAAATGAATCCTCTTGCCACCCCTAGTAGGGCGATCATACGATGTCCCCAAGTGATACTTAACATCTCCAGTTCCAGTGTAGAGTCCAACTTCCCCCTCAGGTTGAAGACCACCGCTAAACTCGCAGAAAATCTGCCGCAGAGGCTTCCTAACCACATTCCCCAAAACATTCAGCCTCCCTCTATGTGCCATTCCTATAACTATGCTCTCAACCCCAAGATCAGATGCCCTATCAAACATTTCCTTCATTCCGGGAATAAGAGTCTCTCCACCCTCAAGACCAAACCTCTTTGCAGAGGTCCACTTGGTGGCCAAGAAGTTCTCAAACAAGGAACTCCAAGCAAGCCTATCAAATATAGCCTCACGCCTCTCCCTATTAAACTGTGTAGGGGTGGGGGTCTCAATCTTATCCCTAAGCCAATTACACTTATGACGATCTGCAATGTGCATATACTCATATCCAATGCTTCCACAATAGGCCTGCTCAAGCCTTGTCAAAATGGATCTAAGGGTTTGCACGGGGCGGTTCTCGGACAAGAAACCAGCCATCCTCCACACCCCTAAGAAGAACTCTCTATCAAGATCAGCCTCAGTGAAACCATAAAGTGCAGGGTCCAAATCCTCAGGGATTTGCCTTGGTTCCAGATTCAAGGGATCCAACTTGGCCTTCATGTGACCATTAACCTGGTACGCCCTCACCAGTAACAACAACCGCATACTTTCATGAATTGTCTGCCCAGAAATCCCAGGTGAGGTTGTTGCCTGCCCCACAAAGTTCCTGAAGAAATTGTCCCATGACTCATCCACACTGTTGGGATCAGCCTCCCAAGCCCTCTGAAGCTCTTCCAAATACACACTGCTTGTGCCATCTAAGAAACTATCTGTTAACTTTGAAAGAGGAACCGCACGTGGAACAGGTGCAGCTTGTTCCTTGAAAACCGTGCTGCGGAAGCTTCTGCTATATGGTGATGATGATGATGGTATCGATGGAAGGACCCTCGCCCTTGACACAAGGTATGTGGATCCACCCTTGGAAAGGGTTCTCCTAATTGCATGCTTTGCTATGCTTGTTCCAGCTCTAAACCATGCCATGCTTGATGATGATGATGATGATGATGATGTTGATGGTGCCTTTCACTATCTCCTCAACACATCTGAGACAGCCATATACACCATACCCAGAAAACAGTTAGTAAAAAAATATACATTTTAACAGAAAATAGAAGGAAATAAGAATACCCAGAAAAAGAAATGCGGTTTGTTTGGGTGATTTACATGGGATCTAGTGGAGGGCGAGAAACGGTTCAATTGGGAAGGATTGGAGTGAAGAAAATGGAGAAAAATTAGGGTATTGAGGAAAGAAGGAGGCCTGGTGGCGTTGAAGCAAAGCGAGTGAGAGAGAATTGAGAGTTCAACGCTTTGAAGTTTGAATTGATTTAGGTTTCTTCGCTTCCTTCCACGTTGGCTGGCTGCGTATTCTCTCTCGCTCGAACTAAAGGTGTGTCACTTCCCACTGCTCCCTTTCTCTTACCCTTTCCCACTTTTCACGGGCCCTACTTGCACCCATCTATTATGTATTAAAAATATATTTGAGACCCAATGATTTTATTAGCTAAATTCATAGTACTACTCACTTGCAAACATATGAGATATTTTGGGTAGCATTGAGGATCCTAAAATCTTAATTGCGGTCATATCAACTAAAATATATATATATATATATATATATATATATATATCTATTTGAGAAAAATATTTAAATGGTAATACGATGATATTTTAATCGGTTCTACTAATAATTGATTGAAAATATTTTAATTAATTCTGTCGACAATGTAATTTTTTTTTACCATATATATTATTCACAAAAGATAATCTTTTTTTCCGTTGAATCCTAAGATAATTTTATTCAAGTTATATAGGATTATTGTGAATGATAAAATTATTTTTTTAAGTATTTAACATAATTGCATATTAATATTTAAATTTAAATTTCCTTCCTATTATTTATATCTAATCAGGAAATTATTATTTTATTTTGACAAATTTTAACTAATAAAAATAATTATTTAATTTTAGGTTAATTTAATCCTAAAATACATGTTCATAGTCATGTTTATTTATATATTTTATTGACTTTTTCACCTTCTATCTTCGGCTTTTTTTTTTTATCAAAAGGGACTGCTCTAATATCACTTTCATTACTTCTAACAACTATTTATTTAATTATTAATGTTCCTCTCTTAAAACATACTGTATCTGTGTTCATGTTTTCCTCATTTCATGAAATCCCTCAAATATATAACGTTGGGTTTATCCAAATAAATAATTTTCATATTAGCTTAACATTTTTTCCTCTACATTATTTTTTCAAATGATCTTTTTTACTTCCTTAAGAATACACTAAAGAACTATACTTTGCATTTGCAAAGACGAACAAATGAATTATTTGATTTTTTTTTCAGTCTTTATTTCTTAAAATGTTCAATTTGGTTTTTTATTTTATTTTTTTATTTAGTTTAATCATTAAATATTTTTAAAAAAATTGTCATTTTTTTTTCAATTCAATCATTCGATTCATTTAAAATTGATGTTGTTAATCATTTAAAAATAAACTTTTTTAGTTAAAAATGAAGAGAAAGAGGAAAAAACAGAACAAAAAATAGTAATTTTAAATGATTAACAACATTAATTTTAAATAAATTGAACTGAATAAAATAATTAAGATAAATGATTAAATTGAATAAAAAAATAAAATAAATGACTAAATTAAACTTTTTAAAAGATAAATGATCAAATTGAAGGAAAAAAATAAGATAAAAGAGAAAATAGATCATTTATCCTTTTTTTTTTTTCAATCTTCATCTACAGAATGGTTGAAGACAAAAAATGCCCTTCGTTGGAATTATATATCAGCCTTGTTACCCACAAGGATCTTGTTTACATCGTCACAAGCACGTTGTTCAATGTTGAAGTCAGTTTTTCAATAATAGTGTAAGGAAGTATCAGCTCTTACACATATATGAGCAGACTACATTCAAAAGATGTGATAGATCACCAAAATGTACTTGTTGTCTCTACTGATATTGCGGAAAAGTTATGGCCAGATATTCAAGATCAGTATGGTATTTAACAAAACTAGTAAGCAGTCAATTAATCTGGGGAAGTGCCAGCTAACAGCAATTGCTGGCATGAGGTTGAGCTATTCTGCTTACCAATAGTCTCCGCATGAAAACAGGCCATCTTTAAAATGATGAAACCGATTTGCATCCCTTACAATTATTTCCCTTTCAACAAGCTTTGATATAAGCTTTATGGCAGAATGACAGTTCACGCATGCTCGAAGATTCTTTGTTATTCTAAGTGTAGCTCCAGGAGCAGTACTAGTAAGCCCCATTTGCAACAGATTCTGTATGTGAGACAAACCCAACCTCCTTTAACCTTCTTTCTAATCTCTGAAGCTCATTGAAAATTTCCTTAGCCAATGGGTGTGACTTGTCCCCTACATGAAATGCCTGTAGCTTCCCATTTATTTCAATTACACTGTAACCAAGGTCCTTATTCAATCCTTTCTCCCACATTAGAACTCGAACATGTGCAACACAATCCCACAAGCGGGAGGAAGCATAAAGATTAGAGAGTTGTACATAATGCCCTGTATTGTATGGATCCAATGAGAATAGCTTGTTTGTAGCATATTCTCCCAATGTTACACAGCGATGGATCTTGCATGCACTCAGAAGTGCCCCCATACACTTACACCAGGTTCAATGGGAATTTTCATTACAAATGCACAAGCCTGACCCAGATAACCTGCTCGTCCCAGGAGATCAACAACACAAAAATAATGATCATTAGGAGGCTCAATTTCAAAGTCTTTCATGCAATGGAATAGCTTCCATCCCTCTTTTACAAGGCCAGAATGATTGCATGCTGTGAGAAGCCCAATAAAGGTGATATCATTTGGGAATACCCCTGCTTGCTTCATTGCATGGTAAAGATTAATGGCTTCCCATCCTTGACCATGCAATCCATATCCCATAATCATAGCACTCCACATAACAACATCCTTATCAGAATAATGATCAAATACCCTGCGAGCAAATTCCACACTTCCACATTTTGCATGCATATCAATGAGGGTGGCATTAATAAAAATGCCACTTCCATATTTACTCTTGCTAACATAATCATCCATCCATCGGGCTAATTCGAGGGAACCAACTTGCACACTAGCTAAGACAGCAGACCTCACAGTAACAGAATCTGGTTTAATATTTCTTGAGATCATGTCACGGAATAGATGCAATGCTTCCTCGGCATGGCAATTCTTTGCATAGCCAGATATCATTGCATTCCACATAAACACATTTGGTGTCTTCATTTGATCAAAGAAAGATCTTGCAACTGTCACCAGCCCACATTTAGCATAAAAAGCTGTAAGAGAGATAAGCAAATCAGGTTTATCTTCAAGACCCATTTTGATGACACAGCCATGAATAGATCTCCCTTGTTCTAAGTCATCTACATTAGTATAAGCCCTCGGAATGCTTACCAGAGCAATCCAACCTGGTTTCACATCAGCATTTCTCATTTGACTGAACATTCTCAATGCTTCCACAGCTTCCCCATTCTGTGCATATCCAGAAATGATGAACAATTGTTCTATGGTATAACCCATCAAACACCACTTTTGCAACACCAATATGGCCACATTTAGCATACAATGCCACAAGGCCATTCTGCACAAACACATCCGACCCAAACCCATATCTGATTATCTGCCCATGAATTACACAACTCAAACCAAAATCTAACAACTCAGTACAAGCTTTTTAGTACATAAGGAAAAGTGAATCCAGCTGGATGCACTCCTATCCATCTCATCCATCTATACATTTCAACAGTGTCCCTAAACATATTGTTCCTCGAATAACTCCTAATGATGGCATTCCACATAAGCACGTCAAGGTAACAAAATTCATCAAACAGCTTGCGAGTATAACAAATTTGTCCAAGATTTGAACTCCCATTAACCAGTTTAGTCATGAAAACCCATTATGTTGCAACCCGGAGATATCTAACTGATTATGTATTTGATCAAGGTGTCTCTTGTGGGTAGAATTATCAATAAGAGATGCGTAGAATGAGTCTGAATTGAAGCAATGGTCATGGTTAACAAAGTGTTCAGGGTGAAGAGCTGATGAAAAACAACGATATTTGACCTACTTGAGGACCAAGCATCTGGGTATTTGAGAAGTTGTAACCTTTTGATTTTTGGTTGTAAGGGGAGATATGCTAAGGACTTTCCAAGCCATAGAATTGCGTCCATTATCTTTCAATGTTTGTTTGCAGATCATGAACTCATATCAACAAAAGCAATTCAATTTAGATCAATGGAGACTTAACCTATTCAGTTTCTGGTTTCCAGTTTCCAGTTTCCAGTTTCTTGAAGCTCGACTTAGTTCTGGTTTCTCTTTCCCAACCTAAACTAGAGCACATTGAAGCATTTAATCAAACACGTGAGCTACGTTAAGTGTGGTGATAACGGATAACTCACGTGTTATAAGAAACAATACTTCAAACCTTCAACAACAGAAGCCCACTCCACAGTTGAAGTCCCAAATAAATAGAAAAAAACAATTAACCAAATAGTAATAGTATTCAATCTCAGGTTGTGCTGCCATCGATGACCACACAAGACACGTAACTTGCACTTGTCTCTTTTTCTCTACGGAGAGAAGTGTTGGAAAAACGAAAAGGGTGTATTGGAGATCAAAGAAAGAAGAGAGGTCCACATGAGTTGTGTTGCAGTTCTACGTTTGGTTTGGGGAGAGTTTGAGACTGGGCTTGTAAACTTTTCAATCCTTTAATTTGGATGTTTTATTTTTTTTCCACTGAAATTTAAATTTATTTTTTTAGTCCCTTGTGTGATAAATTGACATGTAATGGTTTTAAAATGCAAATTTAAGCGGTTAGAAGTTAAAAATCAAATTCTGAAGACTAAAATCTATCACAAATTATCAATTTAAAACGAAGATAATAATTTTTAAAATTTAAGGACTAAAATAAAAGTTTAAATTTCAGGGTAAAACAATAAGACCCTAAAGGACTAAAAGCTTAAAATGTTCACCAAATAAGAAACTAGCATTTTCAATTTTTAAACAAAAAGCTTTTGTAAACAAAAATGTATAGTCCACACATGACACACCTAACCTAACATCTCTAAAAGCATATTCGGATTACCATTGCTTAGCCATTGGAGCATACTCAATGTGCTTTCAGAGAAAAATTTCCTTCGTATCTTTTGAAAAACTTGCACGGGTAATCCAAACATGCATTAAGCCGACCATCAACGTAAGATCGTCTGGAATATAATATTATTTGCAACAGATAAAAGCTTTTCTAATAATCAATCTGAATCAAATCGAAACTTTCGAAAGATTTTCTTTTAAGAGTCGGAGTACAAATGAAAGAGGAGAGAATGGAGCAAACGAACTAATCACAAGACAACTAAGTAAGCGAAAAATTTAAAACACTATCTTCAAAACATAATCTTTGCAGTTGGGAAATACAAGGACAAATACATGCTCCCACTTTTAGATGTCATCAAAATAACTATAGCACCCATATGAGGGCAAGTGTTGAATCTGCACCCTCTAACTGCAGATTCTGATTTGTTATTTGTTTCATGAACCACAGCAAGCCGATTTTTGAGCAGCTAGACCCCCGGTGGCTGCCTGGTCAGGTTGGTTAATCTTGATAGTCTGAGGCTGAACCAAACAAGAAGAAGATACTATCATCATTCAGGATTAAGAAAGAAGCAACAATTCCATCCATTTCCTTCAGAAGTTAGAATTAAAAAAACCCAGATATTTCCTTAACAAGTTAAAAACAACTAGAATTTGATGATGGCAAAATTTTATTCTTTCCGAAAAAAAATAAGAGTACAAATGAAGGACAAAAAAGTCAACAACATACTTCAGCCTTAGAATCTGTCTCTGCAAGCCTTTGCTTGATATCTCTTGCTATTGAAAAGAAAACCTCCTCCACATTCATGTTTGTCTTTGCACTCTGCAAGAGTTCTTCCATTGTAAATATAATGAAGTCATATTTTATTAAATGAACAAAAGTGATTGTAAAACAAGCTCTACTCACGGTTTCAAAAAACTTGATACCATACTCATCAGCAAGGGCTTGACCTTTGGAGGTAGGCACAGCCTAGAGGACAAAAAAGACCATTTGTTGGAATAAATGGAATACAGACAACATTACAGAGAGAATGCTAGCACTATAGCTGTGAACAAATGTTGGCTTGAGCAGTGTAGATCATGTATCATCTGCTCCAGCCAACCAGATTGTTAGATGTATATAGAAAATGACCCTCCGAGGTACATACCCTTTTACTTTCATCCATATCAGCCTTGTTACCCACAAGTATCTTGTTTACATTGTCAGAAGCATGTTGTTCAATGTTGCGAATCCAATTCCTAATATCTTAACATATAGAAGCAAGATATATTAAAAATGAAAGGAAGGAAAATGGATAAAAGAAACTGAACCATAAAAAAACATATTCATTTGTCCACATAATTCAACCTAGATACACAGAAAGACGGTCAAAGGTAACAAGAGAATGGGGTGAGGGGGGAGAAAGAAGAAAACACAATTCGAAGGGTCAGCTGAAGCTCTCATGCATTAGTCTATAAATAAGTACAGAAAAATATCAGAAGAATTTGAATGTGATCAGGAAAATAGATTACTGTTGAAAGATGCTTCATCAGTAACATCATAAACAAGCAAGATGCCCATGGCTCCACGGTAATAAGCTGTAAAAATGAGTCACACTGTAAGAATTTTTCTTTCATCAAAGAAATGGAGGATTGCAATTAAAGTAGAACATTTATCCACATTATGAACTTAAATTACAGTAAAATCTGATCAAATTTATTAGGCAATTAAAGTATTTTGTCTTCTATGCAATTGTAAAGCAACTCCATGTTCACTTTAGATTTATGGGCTATGAAACGTGCTTAAACTTCTATGCCTTCTATATATATTAAAAACCAAAATTGAAATGTTTTTAAACTTCAAACATATTTGATTAGCTAGGTAGGTTGCAGACAACAAAACAAATACCTGTGGTAATAGTTCGAAATCGCTCCTGACCAGCTGTATCCCAGATTTGTAACTTAATGCGTTTGCCATCAAGTTCAATGGTTCTTATCTTAAAATCAATCCTGCCAAATACAGTAATATAACATGGTTTTATTTCCATCAGGCATCAACGAAAATATATATATCAGCTTTTGTGAAATTGTGAGTAGACAGAGACTAAACATATAAGACCAATCTGATACCCCCAACATGAGAGAATTTTTTTTATCAGCAAATATTAGTTGTTAGTTTTGTTAGAATATAAGTGGGAGGGATTCGAACCCACAACCTCTCCCTCCCCCCTTCTCCCTTCAACCACCAAGCCAACCTTAGAATGTTAGAGAGAGAGAATGTGTATTAAGTATAATGTTTGATAAGTATGACATGTGGCATAAAGTCTAGACATTGCATTAAAAGAAAAATAGGACAAATATTCCAGGCAGCCTTATTAATTACTTGGAATACATTGTTACAAGAATCTCGGATAACAGAAGACAGTAGCCAGTAGATGCTATACCATTTTCACATGGGATCAAAGAAAATCAGCAGATACTAACCCAATGGTGGTGATAAAACTGGTTGTGAAGGAACCATCAGAAAATCGCAAAAGCAGACAACTCTTTCCCACACCTGCAATTGTTAGTCAGATAGCTATTAAACGAAGACAAAAGTTCAAGTGAAATATAAAAAAGACAAAACAAGACACCATGATCAATACACACATTCACATGCACAAATACATAAAAACAAACATAAATATGTATATATGTATATTTGGGAGAGTATTGTCCATATATATATATATATATATATATATATATTACATTTTGGAGGCACTATGATACTGGACCTTTACCTGTGGCATGTTGCACTTTGCACACTAATCAACCTGCTTTCTATTTAATTTAAAAAAAAAAACACTTTAAAAAAATCTCTAAAATAACTACCAACTTAACAAAATTTCAGAATTTAAGGTACAAAAATTAAAATGACTACCCATTAACTATGACTTATTTTATGGATTATTTTTCAACTTCAAGGCACCAACATACATGCATATGTGTCTATTATTTATGGGTGCATATTTAAGTATTACATACTATTATCTATATACACAAAAATGACCAATGAATAGTCAATGACTCAAACAACAACAACAACCAAGCCATTATTGGAAACCAGACTATCTCACACATTTAACACATGTGTTACATGTTCAGTGTTCACATATTTAAGTTCCTGGCAAACTTCATAATTCATAACACTGACTAGTATGGTACATGCTCAAAGTCCACCTTCAGTGCAAACTGCAAACCTACTATTACATGAAAATCATTTGTGAGACGTCCTAGAGTTTGCATGCTAGTCATTGCCACATCATGCATATCTTTTTCATTTATAAATCAGACATATATTATAGGATCTCCTTCTTTCTCTGAAGCCTTCCATGGAATTTCTCACAGCACCCTATCAAAGGCAGTGTTTCTAGATTAATGATCTAGGTCTTCTTGTTTCCTTATTTATCTTTCAATCAAGCCCTGCAACCGGCATATAACCTTTGCGATTGAGCTTTTTGGCATAAAACCAAATTAATACACAAGTCTCTTGTCTTTAAACAACATTGTTTAGTGTACTTTTGGGGTAAAATTGTGATTCCTCCCCCATTTTTTGAATGGATTTTTTGCTTTAGAAAATAGGATTTGAAAACCTTCTTCCTTCACCATTGCACAAAAAGCCACCTATATTTTGATCTCCATTCCTTCACACTTTAAGTTCCATTCTTTCTTCTATGCTTACACTTCCCAATTCACATTCTGCTAATTTTAATCTAATTTGTTATGTTCTTTTTCTATTAATTTAACCATCATCTTTCATCTTTTGACTTCATTACTAAGTTCTTATTATTCTTAGATTGATGGATTGTGTGTGAAAACTGTGACTTATTATTTGTTATAAAGAGCACAATTATCGCTCTTGCGTGTGTAAATTTACACACAAAACTCATAAAATGGCATATTTCCTATATGGCTATATTCTCTTCTCATGAATAGGTATTACCCACAGGCATTTCCTCAAACCTACCTATCTCATTGTACAACTTAAACCGTGTCTAGATGAACTTCTCAGTGAGCACTTTTAGGAGAGAAACATAAGCAAGTAAAAATGAATTAAGCTTCTATCATTAGTTAAAATCAACTTATGCACTTACATTTTGTAGAAGCTCTCTCGTTTAATTTTTCCAAAAATTGATTTTAACTTATGCATAAGTTACTTTTAACTTGGGAGAAACTTAATTCATTGTAACTTGTTATTTCCTTCTCTATAAGTGTTTATTAAGAAATTTATGTGAAGCTATACTTTATTACTCTCCCTAAACAGTTGAACAAGTTCACCGTGTATATCATCCCGTGGCCATTGCCTCATCTTAGACATTGTCTGACATTGTCAAATATAGCAATCACGTGTTAAAAGACAATTAACCAGATAATAACATTCAATGAAGGTTTAAAAAAACATAAACATAATTAAAATGAAGCGTCTCCAAACTAATGAATAACCAAACCCCAGAGAAGAAGAAGAAGAAGAAGAAGAAGAAAGTAATAAGATCTGAAATCTGAAAGAGGCTAGGATGTTTGGTTTGCTTAAGAGGAGAAAGAAAAAAAGAGCGGAAAAAAGGGGGTAACTAACCGCTATCGCCAATAAGAAGAAGCTTGATGAGGTAATCGTAATCGGCACGTGCCCTCGCAGGTGGTGCTGCCATCGGTGACTGATCACACAACACACCCAAACGAACTCCGAAAGATTCTCTCTCTCTCTCTCTGCTGAGAAAACGAAAAGGGTAACGAAGATCAAAGAAGAAGAGAAGAGAGGATCCAAATGGCTTCTGCTTTGTCTCTCTCTCTCTCTCTAAACTGTCACCAGTTTCCGTTACTTATAGATCTCCCACTATTTCTTTCTTTGTTTATTCGTCCACTATATATATAAAAACAAAAATAAAGTGAGACTTTGGTATAATTGCGTGTGTGTATCAATGTATTCTGAATGTGAAATAATTAGATTTTGGCTTAAATAATCATCGGTTAGATTATGTTGACAACAAAAAATCGTCGGTTAGATTTTTTTTTATAAAAGAATTTTTTTTATTTTCTCCGTGAAAAATAATCTTATTCAAGTAAGATATTATTGTACCTTTTAAATAAATATTGTACCTTTTAAATAAAAAGGGTATTATTATAAACAACAAAAAATTCTCTTCGAGCTTTTAACTATGTTGTACATTTATAATTCAAATTCAAAACTATAACTATTGATTAAGTGGAAATAACTCCAGGGTAGTTGACTGTTATAAAATTAAATATTTTTATATGAGTATCTTTTGCACTGAAATGATTTTATTTCAGGAATTATTATGTTTGGATTCTAGATTTGGTTAGACAGATTATCACTTAATAGGAACATAGACTTTCAGTATAAAAAAAAGGAATATAGACTAAATCAAACATTTTTTATGAGGATCAAAATAGAAAATATATAATTAGAATTATAATAGTGTAAAGTTTTTTTATATTATTATAATTAAATAACATATTTTCATGTTGGGTAAATTTATTAATTTTTTAATAAATATCTTTAAAGGATTTTTATTTAATTGGCAATGTATTGACAGTTAAACTGAAAAACTTAAGAGAACCAATAACAAAAATAATTCTATATTACATAGACTAAGAAGTCATTTAAATACTTTTTAAAATTTGTGTTTTTTTTTAAATAAATTAATCAAGCTATGTCCAAGCCTAAACAGACAGTTGGAATTTTAAAAAACAAGAAATTTTCTTTATTTGAATGGGTGAAAGCATTTCAGCAGAGAAAAAGTTCATGAAAGGTTTTGATTGGGAAATTCTTGAAGATGAGAGGGACGTCCCTTTTCTTAGAACAATCCTAAGATTAAAAAAATGAAATAGAATATTTTTAAAAATATTTCAATAATTAATAGCATAATTGAAATTGTCAACCATTATTAATAACCGATAATGTTGAAGAAACGTAATTTTGGCGAAGTCACTTGTCACCCACCACCAAACTGCCAATGGTGACCGAAGCTTGTTACTAATTAGATAAGATTATTAAAAATAATATAGCAAATAGGAGCAAAACAATGATTTCTCCTTTACAGAAAAAATTAAGAGATGGAAAATAAAAAAATTGACCATCGATTGTGACATGAGGTGATCATAAGAATATTCAATTAGTTCGATTTTAATTTTGAGAGTTTTAGTTTAATCTGTGTCAAACCCGTTAAATGTGTGGGACGGGTAATTGGCTCTGTTTTTTAAGCCGGGATCCAACCCCATTTTGACGTGTGGCATTAAATTAAATTTATTATTATATATATAAATTATTAAATATATAATATTCTATTTTTAAATAATTTATTAAATTATTTATGCTTTTTTATTTTATTTTTATCTTATTTTAGTCAGAAGAGATAAAAATCTCATCTACGATTATGTAATAGATGAAGATGATAACAGTATTGTTAACAGTATTGTTATCATCGATTAGGATTATTTATATTTTTTCATGCTGTTGTATTATTTTATTTTTTCTAAAATAAAATTTTATGTGTATTTAGCATTTAAACAATTCATTCTATTAAATAAATATGTCACAAAAAATTTAGTTTCTTTGAACATTATTATATATTTACAAAATTTTACGTGAAAACATATTATTATTTTAAAAACTTTAATTT